>PVLA01007948.1:5186-96504 GCA_004027455.1 Hydrochoerus hydrochaeris | reverse complement strand
ACACTTTAATTTTGTTACTTAATTAGCTTGGGAAATGTAAGCAGACGCACCTGGATGCCCACAGGAGGGAGAGATGGAGCGGCAGCTGTGAAGCTATCATGCTGCTCCCTACATTTTTTCCCTTATCACTTATGGGAGTATGGCAGGCCCTGTGAGGATAGTGCCTGTCTTGGGTCAAGGACTCTTCATATGAATCCAATCAGGCCTTACCCGTCATGGGCCTGCAGGACAGCAATTGGTCCTGTGCCTGTCTTAGGTGGCTGGTGGCGTAACATATGTGTCCTAGTTGCCCATCTCTGGCTACCTGTAGGACAGCGCCTGTCTTAGGTCAAGGACTCTTCATATGAACCCAACCAGGCCTTACCCGTCATGGGCCTGCAGGACAGCAATTGGTCCTGTACCTGTCTTAGGCGGCCAGTGGCGTAACATATGTGTCCTAGTTGCCCGTCTCTGGCTGCCTGTCCAATGTCTCAGGGCAGTTGTCTCACAGGACCCTTGCAAATCCTCCTCCATGAGCTCTTTCATTTAAAGCTTTTGTATAAACTCTCTCATACTACTCACAGAAGGTAAAATTTCACAATTAGTTTTCACAAAGGGGTTATCTAGAGGGTTTCTAGTAACTCCTCTGGAGTTTCTATTTTTTATTTTATATTGAGTATTACATGAAAATATATATATGTGAATTACACAAATTACAATTATCAGTACAAAACATTACAAGATCCTTGTGCCAAATTCCCACATGTGGTGTCCTTTTCCTGGAGAAGCGATTCCTTGAAGCGCTCTCCTCCACCCGTGGACCTTGTCACAAGGCGTGGATGGACTAGGACACGGCAGTTTACTCATTGATTAGGTAACAACAGAAATCTATATAATTTTTAGAAAATTTCAAGCACTAATATTTGATATTGGTACAAATGTATATGACATTGCTTCATAGTTTATAAATGTACTGTATTATTATCACCAAGATCACCTCCTTTGCTTGGAATTGGGGAAGAGAAGAATAGAACTGAGGCTTACTCAAAGGGATGGCACAACTCCTTTGTGTGCTTTGTTTTGTTGCTTATTCACATGCTCCCCCAAAGGACTGTATTTTAAAACAAGTGTTACAGAAGAAGCCAAAGTTCAGAGACATAAAATAAGTTGCCCAAATTTAGTCAGCTGGTCAAGTTCACATCCATCTGGTAAGAACTTCACATTCAGTCTGGGAGAGGCCTCTGAAGATACATCAAGCTACCAAGACATCAAGAACCAAGAGGAAACATCCTGAGCCCTAAGTGTGGACTTCACCCTCTGTAAGTCCTCAGGCTTTGCACTCGTCTGCATCCTGAGCCATGGGGATAGGGGAGATGCTGAGAAAGAGGAAGGGGTTTATGAATGGCGAGGTATCTATACCTACTGCCATGTAATAGAATAGGCAGATTACGTGCTCTAGCAAGTAGGAGTATTCACACAAAATGAAGACGAAAAATATTCTTTGAGACAAACTTTCCACTTCCCTCAATAGGCAAAGATATTGTCATTTAGATAAAAATGTATTTATAATTTTATACTGTTTTAATTTTTAATTATAAATGGTGAATACCATTTTAAAATTTATAATTTAAATAATATAAGGGAATGAGAGGTAACATAAATTTTTTTCTAAAGTGACTTTGTGTTATAAAGCTGCTTCAGGTTCACAAAAACATGAACAGAAAGTTCAGAGAATTATCTTATATTCCCTATGCCCATGCAGGTACAGGTTTTCCTACTGCCAATATTTTCCACCTTTGTTTCAGTCAATAAATCCACACTGATACATTATAATCACCCAAAGTCCACTGTTCACTCCTAGGTTTATTCCTGGTGGTGTACAATATGCATTGCACAAAGTTCTAGTGATATGTGTCCAAAATGATTGTATCATATAGAGTAGTGTCACTACCCTGAAAACCTGTTTCACCTATTGATTCCTCTCCTACTTCCTGAAAACCAAGTCTTCTTAACTGTTGCTCTATGTTTTACAGGATGTCAGATATTCAGAAGAATATAGTATATAGTCTTTTAGATTAGCTTCTGTTGTATAGTAATAGCACTTCAAATTTTCTCTGTATTTTCCCATGACATGATTTCTTTTTAGCATTGAATAATTTTCCATTGTATGTGTATACCAGAGTTTATGTATTCACCTATCAAAATATATTCTGCAGTGTATTTTAGATCTAGAATGTCCCCCCCCCAAAGGTTTTTATGTTGAGAGGTGGGCTTTTGGATGGTGATTAGATCATGTGATACTATACTTATCAGTTGGCTAATCCATTTGTGGGTGGTGAGATCTGAATGAATGAGGCAGATCACTGAGGGCATGATGTGGAAAGATCTCTCTCTCTCTCTCTCTCTCTCTCTTTCTCTCTCTCTCTCTCTCCCTTTGGTTCCTCTCTTCATTCTCATTCTCTGCTTCCTAACTGCCATGATATAAGCAGGTTTCCTCTACCATACCCTCCCACCAGGCCCTTCCTGCCTTAGAGTCAGGCAAGTATGGATTGAATCCTCTAAAATATATCACTGATTGAGTTAAAAATAAACCACTCCTCCTTGAGTTGTGAGTGTCAGGTATTTTGTCCCAGCCATGAGAATGTAACTGAGACATTCTCATTGTTTCCAAATTTGAGCAATTATGTACTAAGCTGTGATGAATATCTATATGCAACTGTTTGGATGGACATAAAATTTCTATTCTTCTGAAGAGATATTAAGAAGCACAATTGGCAGATCATGTCATAAGACCTTTTTATTTTAGTTTTTTTTTTTTTGAGACAGGGTCTTGCTATGCAATTCAGGCTGGCCTTGAGCTCATTTTGTATACCAGGCTGGTCTCAAATTTGCAAGAATCCTCGTGCCTCAGCCTCCTGAGTGCACTTTTTTATTTTAAAAGGAATAAAACCAAACAAAAAATAAAACAGAATAAATCAAATCAAAACAAAACCATGAAAGTGATCCGGACTTCAAAACAAGGTAATAAGGAAATGAACAATGGCTACCGTAATGCCTCTTGTTATAAAGTAACTGCCCATAGCATCAGACATAATAAAATCAAACAAAACAGAATAGAATAAAATCAATCAAAACAAAACAATAAAATCTATACAGGACTTCAAAATAAGATAATAGGAAATCAATAATGGCCACCATAATACATCTTATTTCTTCATAATAGCTGCCTATTGTTAATGCCCTATTAATTTGTTTTAAAGCCCTGTATCATTTTCATTGTTTTGTTTGGTTTGGTTTTATTCTGTTTTGTTTTGTTTGATTTTGGTAAGACTTTTGTAAGGAACTGCCAAATTGTCTTCCAAAGTGGCTGTACCTTTTTGTATTGCTGTCAGCCATGAAAGAGAGTTCTTATTGCTACACATATCTCTCAGCATTTGGTGTTGTCAGTGTTTTGGATTTTTATGACACTAATAGGTATACAGTGATATCTCATTGCTGCTCTGATTTGCATTTCCTAGGTGATGTATGAGATGGAGCATCCTTTCACTTGCTTATTTTTCATGTGGGCTTATTCTTTTGTAAGGTGACTGTTAGGATTTTTAACTTATTTCTAATGAGGTTGTTCATATCTTCCTAAGCTTTGAGCATTCTTTCTGTATCTTAGATAATAGTTTTTCTATCAGACATGTTTTTGCAAATGTTTTCTCCTGCTTTGTGGCTTGTCTTCTCACCCAGTTGACAATATAAACTTTTCAATTCTTAAAACTTCTAAGATTGGGCTTAGTAGTATCTCTACTATGTCTGAGGCTAGGAAACTACAAAGAAAATATTGCTAACACTCCTCAAATACCAAGAGTGTTTAAAAAATAAGTTTACTGAAATTTATATCATGTGCCAATATCTATCAAGTGGTAATAATCTACACAGTAACCATGGTTTTCTTATCTCAAATGTTCTGGGGCAGGAGGCCCATTCAGTCTGAGGACACACTGCAGAGACTTGATACAGATACATCAAGCACTCAGCCTGTGTGTTAACTCTGACAGTGACTGTCCCTGGAATTACAAGTTAGGAGACCCTGAAGATTAAATCTATTTGTTAAATAATCACTCTTCAATATTTATCAAGTGACTAACTCATATAGATTGTAAAGACATGTTAAGCTGATTATAATCTTGTGGGAGCTATATGATATATATACAAATACAAATTGCTCATTATATAAGGCAGATAATAGATTTTGCAAATCACTGTGATTTAACATATTTATAACATCTTAGGTTAGAGGGAGATCTTAACATTTATTGACTTTGATCATCCCTCAAACAGACATGTTATTTGAAGTCCTTAGGAATTTGTCTTCTCTAAAAACAGTACTTAATACTTCTGGCTGAACATGCATGTTTGTCTGCCTTGTCTCCTGGAGCCACTCTAAAATTACAGCAAGGAAATTTTTACCCCTAAGGAACAAGAAAGTGGAAAATGAAAATAACCCTAGATAAAAATACTTATAAGCATGTAGTGGCCAAGCCAAGAAAGCAATTCCAGAGATGCTCAAAACAGGAGCAAGGGATAGAATGAGGCAGAAAACAAGAATTCTTCCCCTTCTCCCCATACACAGGCTTTCATACTATTGATATTCCTTCCCAATAAGAGAAAATGAACCAAGAAAGACATCAGGAATAGAAAAAGATAGGCTGCTACATCAAACATGAAAGGATTGTGCAAAAGTCTGCTATGTGAATAATGGAGTCCCTAAACCCATGATAGTGAACAAAGTAACTGACCCCCAAAATGCCCACATCCTAATCTTTAGAACCTGGGTGTGTTACATTACATAGCAAAGGAGAAATAAAACACTAGAAAGAATCAAGATTGTTAATCAGCTGGCTTTTCTATACAAAGATTGTGCTGATTTACCTAATATAGCCAGTCCAACCACAAAGGCCCTAAAAAGTAGAAAAGAGAGGCATAACTGTTTTAACTATGTGACCACAAGAGAAAAGCACAGTAACGCAATGCTGCTGCCCTTGAAGATGTATAAAAGGATATGTACCAAGGAATATGGCACCCTCCTGAAGTTGGGAGAGGCTAGGAAATGGATTCTTCCCTGGAGTATTCAGAGGAATAAGCTGGCATCTTTAGTTTAGCCCAGTGGGATGACTCCTACAGGACTTCTGTCCTACAGAACTATATGACCAGTTGAGGTTATTTAAACTGAGTTTATGGTAATTTTTTATAAAGGTGAAACAAAACTCCCCTCAGAAAGTAACAATCCTGTGCAAATGTATTACTGAGAAAGACAGAAAAAGTTCCAAAGGAAATAGCGTAAAGAATGAGACAGTTCTTTTTGGACAGAAGAAATTTTGATGGAGAAAGATAGACAAGAGATCTCTTTTTTCTTGTAGAAAACATGCAATATTTAAAAATTACATCACTCTGGAGGCTGAGGCAGGTGGATCACAAATTCAAGCCCAACCAGAGAAACTCAGTGACATAGCAAGACCCTATCTCAAAATTTTAAAATGGGCTGTGATGTACCTCAGTGTGAAGACCTAGGTTCAATTTCCAGTATGGCATTTTTTTAAAAAAGTTGTACAATTTTGGTGAAGAAGTGGAAGCTAAAAATTCATATACTGAGGAGCTAAAGATGGCTGATCAGTGAGCAATAAAATACAAAGCCTCTTAGGAGAAACAACTCATATGCCAGAATAAAACATCCTGGAGAGATCCAGACAGAGGGAGATGGAGCCTCTTGACACAGGAAGAAATTAAAACAAAAAAAGCTCATCAAACACATGGTCTTGGGGCTACAATTGGAACAGCTAAAATTACCAGACACGGCACTTTCCACTGCGACCCACCAAGTTCACACTGGCCTGATTTTGCGCTGGCCTGAATTTGCGCAGGACAGCAAATTCAGGCCCAAACTCAATCCCACCACCACTCACAGGAGCCACAGCTGCACTGAAGTTGGGGATTGGTGAGCCCAACAGAGAACAGAGCCAGCAAAGGGACCTTCATTAATCCACAGTCAGTGCTGGGAATAAGATCCCCCCCACAGGAAGGGAGCAACCAAATGGGTGACATGTTGGAATCGGGCAGGAGGAGCCTGAACTAGGAACAACAGTGACTTCAGTTGGTTGTTCCCTCCCCAGAGTAGATTCATGGGATTTTCTTGGGCTGGGTCATGCTCCTGGCTGGGACCCAATAAGCCATCCCAAACCAATTCCCTGTGCCTAGCACACACTAACCTGGAGAAGGCCCCTGAAGTTTGACTGGCCCGGTGGGGAGGGGCTAGCATACACAGACATAGTGACAAGAGCAAACAGGAGAGGGCAGAAATCCCTCATCACTGTGCTTCAGAAGAACCATAACTGACAGGCAAAGAGGTTGAAACCTCTACTATATACCTGTATGGAAGAAACAAAAACCATGACAAGAGACGAAACAAGAAAAAGCCCCCAACCCAAAACCCTGAGAACACTGATCCAGGAGAGGGGGAAAACAAAGGAGACTGAGGGCAGCAAACATGCAACATCAGACATGGCTTCAATGGACATTAAGAGATATCTTTGGGACCTTGTAGATGAGTTCAAAACTGAAATATTAAATGAGGTAAAGGAAGATATAAGTAGATTAATAAAAGAAATGCTAAGCATCTCTCAGGAAGACACAGACAGAAGGGAGGAATATAAAAAGAGGAGAGAAACATTCGATAAAGAATATAAAGAAAATATAGAATACATGAAGCAGATTCAAAGAGACTGCCAGGAAATTAAAAACCTCATTGAAAGCTGGAAAAACTCCTTAAAAGAAACTAAGGATAGACTATCAAACTTGAAGACAAGTTTGCAATGTGTGATCATAAAAGGAAAGATCTCTTGAAAATAACAAGGAAACAGGCAGTAGCAATACAAAGGCTAGAAGATGACAAGAGAATCTACAATTTAAGAATAAGAAATGTGAGCAAAGAAGCAGGAATACAAACAGGCGAATTACAAAGGCTATTCACAGAAATAATTAAGGAAAACTTCCCAAGCATGGGAAAAGAAAATGACATTTAGTTATGTGAGGCATACAGAACCCCAGCCACCTACAACCAAAACAGATCTACACCCAGACATATAATAATCAAGTTACCAGAATATTAAAATATTAAAATTAGAATATTAGTAAAAATAAAACATTAAAAGCTGTCGAGAAAAGAAACAGATTACATATAAAGGAAAGCCCATTAAGATCACGGCAGACTTCTCGACACAGACCAGCAGATCAAGAAGAGCTTGGAGTGAAGTCTTCCAAGCCCTAAAAGAAAATAACCTCCAGCCCAGATTGATGTACCCTGCAAAACTGTCATGAGAAACAAGATGCTTCCATGACAAAGAGGAACTGGGCGAGTTTGTGACCACCAATCCAACCCTACAGAGAATACTGAAGGACATTCTAGAGAGAGAGAAAAAAAAATACCAGGATTTTAGGAACAGTGGCAGAAAGGCCTCAGTGAACAGAGCAGGCAGTAGAATGAAGGAGAAAAGTAGAAAAGCAAAGGCAGAAAAATAGCATAGCAGAAATGAGGCAGAGAAGGATGGCTAGAATCTCTAACAATGATGGCCTTGATACACTATATTGTTAATAGTGCACCAGGATTTAAAACCCACATTACTCACACCACTCTGCTTAGATGTATTATATTCTGTTCCAGTCATTCTACTTGTACTAGATTTGAGGGCACAGATGAGGGCACAGACAGTTATCCCAAATATAGCAGGATATGGTACAGTAAGCATCCTTAATTTCCTATTAACTTAATCTAAAGCTCTGTATAACATACACTATTTTCCCATGACTGATCATAATTGAATCTGGTTGGTTAGATCACTGTTTTGTATTGATAGATTTTATTCAAAGCTGTTATGATTGGTAGTATCAAATCTGAGAGTATAGGCAACTGCACTGAAGATGACAAGATTCACTAGAATATCCACTCTGGTTTGATTATTACCTGCCTTTGAAGTTTTATACTGTCTACAATGTCTTATTTTTATTAATATTGTTATGTACTATTATATTCAATTTTACTGCTATATTCAATTATGCCTGATGATATAGACAATTCTATTGAAGATAATAAGAAACAACACAGTAATCATTGTAGATCACCTTGTACTGTGGTTTTATATGACTTTTTGGGTTCATGTTTTTATAGGAATTTGTTTTGTTTTGTCTTGCTATGTTTTGTTTTTCCCTCTA
The DNA here is from genome assembly GCA_004027455.1 of Hydrochoerus hydrochaeris. Classification (NCBI taxonomy): domain Eukaryota; kingdom Metazoa; phylum Chordata; class Mammalia; order Rodentia; family Hydrochaeridae; genus Hydrochoerus; species Hydrochoerus hydrochaeris. Next base: position 88,272 of record PVLA01007948.1, on the reverse strand, counting down.
ATACAGAAAGGATAGAAATACATGTGGAGAGTCATGCATGAGTAACTGGTTACAGTTGCACTGTTTGAATATCTACTTTGTATGCTTTAATTTTGTAACTTGAATAACTATTTCTAAGAGGACAATATGTAACTTATCATCTAGTGATTTCTTACTGTTTATTTTTTTTGAAATTCTGCATTATCTCTACCCTTTACATATTTTTTTCTCTTTAAATAAAAAACAATTCATATACTTTCTAAGCTTCCCAAAATGTTCTGATATGATGAACTTAATCCTAATGAACTTGGTGATTTAGAACTATGTTCTGAACATCTGAAATAACCAGCTACTGCCCAGATACATTGTAACAATCAAGGTTTGCTCTATGTCATAAGAATAACTAGTCTGCCTTTAGTTTTCATTGTATTTTAAATCTGTATCTCATAATTTACATATTTGTTTTTATATGCTTGAAAGTATTTGTACCATAATATCTGTGAACCCATAAAAAATTCTGAAACCACTGCATTTTCAAAACCATAACAAGCTGATATTAGTGCAACAGTGTTATCCTTTAAAGTTTTATCATTTGACTAGTGAGACTTTCTGTGTTTTTTTCATTTCTACTTCTTCATCTTTGGAAGAAAAAGATTTGGAAGAGTAATCATATTGAAGCATTTCATGTGAACTATAGAATTATAAAAAGTTTTTATATTATAACAATAAAACTTACAATAGAAATAATTTGCTTTGGGAACTTGAAGAGGTCATTTCAATTATATAACCTCTTTTATAGGAGGAATGTAAAAAAAGTTAAACTTACAGTAGCAGAAAGTAGGAACATCTCTCTCCATTACTTCCTCTAGCATCTGGAAAGTAAGTATTGGTTAGGCATGAGGCATCAGTTCTAGCCACTTCTTGTATATCATGGTAAGTATTTAATAACAATGTATTGACCCTTCATCCTTACTCTAACAACCTCAGCAACTGAGGGGAGCCTCAACTGCCCCTCTTCCACATCTGGACAACCTTCATAGTCAATGGGAGCATTGGTCACCCTTCCCCCTTACTTAGACAACCTCAGTAACCCACAGGACTGTCAGAAACCACATCCATCACCTGCAGTATCTTGGTGACCCGATGGAAGCCCTGACAACCCCTCCCCATATCCAGTAGACCTTGATGGGACAAAAAGAGTGCAATGAGTACCCACACAAGCAGAGGACTTCAGTGGGTCATCAGGAGCATTGGATGAACCCTCCCCCACCTGGTGGACCTTGGCAAGATGGCAAAAATCCAGGTGAGTCCTTCTTCCATACAGAGAACCCCAGGTGGGCAGGCAAGTGAGCCAGTGCGGCCTTCCCACACACAGAGGCATGTGACTGGCTCTGTGAAACTCCCAGTAACATAGTAGGGTCCCAGCTGGACCACATACCATGGATAAGTGGGTCTAGCAGCCTAGAACAGTCTGACACTATAGTAAAAATACAAGCTTAGGGTTGGTTCATATTAAAACTCCTAGGCTAGTCAGACTAAAAAGAATATAGAATTCATGCAATGGGCCCATGGGAGGAATTCAGATGACTGACCCTTCCCCTACATGGTAGGATCCAGTAACTGGGTAGCAACTGGGTAAACATCAGTCACACAGTGGGATTCTAAGATTCAGATAACAGGCACTCATGACTAGAAACATTGAAAAGATCAAAATATTAATCCAAGAGATGACAATGACAAAACAAAAAAGCAACATGTAATCTCAAACATCTGGAATCAGTACAAGAGACATTAAAATACAGGACAATGGAAGTCACACACCTGAAATTTCTGAAAAAATAGCAAGTGAAATAAAGAAATAAATCCATGAGGCCATAAAGGAAATCAGATCAGAAATAATCTCTCAGGTAAAGAAAAAATGACAACTTTAATGGAGTTACTCAGCATAGCTAGAGAAGACAGATTTTTTTAAAAAGTACATGAATATGGAAAAATTATGGAAACCTTGACTGAACAATATTGGAAAGAAATGGAATGCATGAAACAAACTCAAAGAAATATCCAGGAAATTAAAAATTCCACTGAAAGCTCAAAAAAATCAGTTGAACAAAACTGAAGATAGACTTTCAGTCCTTGAAGACAGGATTGCCACTAGCAATCACAAAAGAAAAGAACTCTTAAAATAACAAGGATCCATGAAATAACAATTTAATATCTCCAAGACAATGTAAAGAAAAACAATATAAGACTGACAGGTGTCAGTGTAAATGCAGGAGTCAATGCACATGGCATAAAAAAAAACTATTTGCAGAAGTAATAGCAGAAAATTTCCCAAGCATGGAAAAAGAACCTGATATACAGATAAGTGAGGCATATAGAACTCCAAACAGACACTACCAAAATAAACCTAAACCCAGACATATAAGAATCAAGATCCCAGAAACTGAGCATAAAAACAAAACTAAAAGCTGCTAGAGAAAAGAAACAGATCACCTATTAAGGAAAGTCCATTAGAATTATGGCTGGTTTCTCAAAACAAACCATCAAGTAAATACAAGCTTGGAGTGAAGTATTTCAGGTTCTGAAAGAAAACAACTTTCACCCAGATTGAAATACCCTGCAAACTGTCTTTCAAAATCAATAGAGAAATAAGATACTTCCATAGCAAAGAACAACTGAAGAAATTCATGAACACCAAGCCAACCCTAGAAAGAGTACTGAAAGACATTCTAGATAGAGATTTAAAAATGACCACAATTTTCAGAACAAAAACAAAGAAACCACCAGTCAGGGCAAGGAATTAAACAAAGGGAAAAAATAGGGAACCAAACACAGGAAAATAACATGACAAAGTTAAGCCAATATACATATCAATTATAACCATCAATGTAAATGGCCTCAGTTCACCAATTAAAAGAAATAGGTTGGCAGAATGGATCAAGAAACAAGAGCCAGCAATGTGCTACATACAAGAAATACATCTAACTCAAAAAGAAACTCATAGACTGAAAGTCAAAGGATGGAAAACAACATTTCATGTAACAGAAACCCAGAAAAAAACCAGGGGTAGCTATTCTGTTTGCAGACAATGTGAACTTCAAACCAAGAATGATCAAAAGAGATAAATAAGGTCACTACAAACTGGTTAGAGGAAAACTTCAAGAGGAAGAGATAACAATCATAAATATATATGCACCAAATATGGGAACACCCAGCTATATAAGAGAAATATTAATAGACATGAAAAATCAAATAAGCAATAACATAATTTTAATGAGAGACATAACACACAACACAAAGAGACAGATCAATGAGACAAAAAAATCAGCAAAGAAATGACAAAACTCAATCAAACTTGTGAACAAATGGACCTAGTAGATGTGTACAGAGTATTTCACCCAACATCAGAATACACATTCTTCTCAGCTGCACATAAGACATTATCCAAAATAGACCATATACCAGCCTATAGAACATATTTAAGTAAATGCAAAGAAATTGAAATTATTCCATGCATATTATCTGACCATAGTGCACTGAAATTGGAAATTAATGGCAAAAGAAACTGCAAAAGCTCCATAACACATGGAAATGAAATATCATCCTACTGAACAATTAATGGGTTACAGATGAAATTAAACAATGTCTACAAATGAATGAAAATGTAGATAGAATATACCAGAACTCATGGGGATGAAGGTGGTCCTAAGAGAAAAATATATAGCAATAAATTCTCACATCAGGAAAACAGATTGAGCACAAAGAAACAACCTAATGCTGTACCTCAAGCTTCTAGAAAAAGAAGAGCAAGTCAAGACCAAATCTCATAGAATAGAGGAAATTATAAAAATTAGAGCAAAAATTAACACGATTAAGACTAAAAAATCAATACAAAGAATTAAAGAATCAAAGAATTGGTTCTTTGACAGAATAAACAAAATTGAAAAGCCCCTAGCCAACCTTATCAAGAAAGGAAACAAAAAAAAACTTAAATTCATGCAGTGAGGAATGAAAAGGGTGCAATTACTACATATCTTATGGAAATTCAGAAGATCATCAACATGTACTTCAAAAATCTTTACTCACATAGGCCAGAAAACACAGAAGAAATGCATTCCTAGAAATGTAAGAATGACTAAATCTGAATCAAAAAGATATAAAAATTTTGAATAATCTCAGTTACTGAAATAGAAAATGTAATTAAAAACTTACTATTGAAGAAAAGCCTAGGCCTTGAGGGATTCATGGCTAAATTCTATAAGAAATTTAGAGAAAATTTAATGCCACTACTCCTCATATTCTTTAATGAAACTGAAAGGAAGAAAGTCTCCCTAACTCATTCCTTGAGTCAATTATTACTCTGAAAATAAAACCAAAAAAAGACCCAACCAAAAAGGAGAACTATATGTCAATCTTCCTAATGAACATTGATGCAAAAATTTTCAATAAAATACTAGCAAACAGAATGGAGCAAATCATCAAGAATATTATACACCATGAACAACAAGGATTCATCCCAGGAATGTAGGGTTGGTTCAAGATATGCAAATTAACTAATGTAATACACCACATCAACAGAATCAAAGACAAAAATCAAATCATTACCTCAGTAGATGCAGAAAAAGCTTTTGATAAAGTCCAACAGCTGTTCATGGTAAAAGCCCTACAGAAAATCAGAATAGATGATCTCTACCTCAATCTGATAAAAGTCATCTATGACAAACCAACAGCCAACATCATACTAAATGGACAAAAACTGAAAGCTTTCATTCTAAAATTATGAACAAGATAGGAATGTCCACCATCACCACTCCTATTCCATATAGTTCTAGAAATGTTATCCAGAGCAACTAGCCAAGAGAGAAAAATTAAAGGAATAAGGATAGGAAAGGAAGAAGCCAAATTATTATTTGCAGATAACATGATACCCTACATAGACTTCAAAAACTCCATCAAAAAACCACTAGAGTTAATAAGTACATTCAGCAGTGTAGATGGATAAAAGTCAACAATCAAAAATCAATAGCATTCCTGTACACAAACAACAAACTCACTGAGAGAGAAATTAGAAAAACTATACTCTTCAGAATAATATCCAAAAAATGAAATACTTAGGAATCAATCTAACAAAGGAAGTAAAAGATTTGTACATCAAAAATTACAGTTCTCTGAAGAAAGAAATCAACAGGATCTCAGAAAATGGAGAGATATTCCTTGCTCTTGGATAAGAAAAACAAACATTGTGAAAATGGCCATACTCCCAAAGCTATTATACAGATTTAATGCAATGCCATTCAAAATACCACTAGCATACCTCACAGATCTAAAGAAAACATTCCAAAAATTCATTTGGAACCAGAAGGGACACAAAATAGCAAAACCAATCCTGGGCAACAAAGGCAAAGCAGGAGGCATCAAAATTCCTGACTTGAAACTGCACTATAAAGCTACTGTAATAAAATCAGCATGCTACTAGCAATAAACCGGTCTTGAGGACCAGTGTAACAGATTAGAAGATGCAGACCACAAAGACACTCAGCCACTTTATGTTTGACAAAGGGACCAAACATGTTCACTGGAAGAAAAGTAAGCTCTTTAATAAATGGTGCTGTAAAAATTGGATTTCCACATGGCAAAAACTAAAACTAGACCCATATCTATCACCATGCACTACATTAAAGTTAAAATGGCTCAAAAATCTAAATATTAAAACAGAAACACTAAATCTACTAGAAGACAAGGTAGGCAGAAATCTTGAAGACAGAGGGATAGGCAAAGAGTTCATGAACAAAACCAGAACTGCATAGGAAATACTTCAAAGAATTGACAACTTGGATCTGACCTTAGTAAAAAAATTTTGCACTTCAAAAGAAACCACAAGCAGAGTGAAAAGAAGACTCACAGAATGAGAAAAAAAATTTAGGCAACTGTCCTTCAGATACAGTACTTACGTCTATAACATATAAAAAATTGAAAACCATCAGGCCTCCCAAATTCAAAGACCAAATCCAGAAATGAACTTCTGAGATGAACACACACTTCTCATATGAAGAAATACAAATGTCAAATAAATACATGAAGAATTATTCAACATCACCAGTCATTCAAAAAATGCAAATTAAAACAATATTGAGATTCCATCTCACTCCAGAAAGAAAGATTATCATCAAGAAATCAACCAATAACAACTGTTGGCAGGGCTGTGTGGAAGAAAAAACTCTTCTCCACTGTTTGTGGGAGTGTAGACTGGTACAAGCACTGTGGAAATCAGCGTGGAGACTCTTCTAAAAACTAGGATTGGAAGTCCCATTCAATCCAGCAATTCCCCTTCTGGGTATTTTCCCAGAAGAATTGAAAATATCATGCCACGATGATATATGTTCATCCATGTTTAAAGCAGCACAATTTGTAATAGCTAAAGCCTGGGAACAACCCAAATGACTATCAACTGAGGAATGGATAAAAAAGATGTATTTTTATACAATGGAGTATTACTCAGCTATAAAGAAGGATAAACTTGAGCCTTTTTTCAGTGAATGAATACTATGAGACCATACTCATAAGTGAAATAAATCAAACTCTCATGTGTAAATATCATAGTCTCCCTAGTGTAAAAAAAAGTAAAACTAAAAGAGTATTAAGAGTGTTAAGATTCAAAATGCATAATAGATATTGTGAAAATGAAAGAGAAAGAAAGTGCTCAAAAGGAAAGAACTGAGATAGGAGAAAGAATAAAAGAAAGAAGGGAAAAGATTATATGTATATAGATATGTATCTATATGTGTGTATATGTATATATGTACACGATAGTACATATGTACAGCTATCTGTACTACATATATAGGCATATACTATGTATGTACATTTAGTTATACATATGTACAACTATACTACTGATCTCTGTAAGTTCATCAAAAAGAACAGTTTGTGTTTTCATTTTTTGATTTTTAGATCTTTTTTGAATCCTAAATCATGTAATCTGAACAATTACTTATAACAATATGCAATGTATTAACTATTGTTCATTTCCTATTTTTTGAAATTCTGTATCATATTTCTTTTTTGTTTTGTTTTAAAGTTTAAAAAGAATATAACTTAATATGTGATAGCCCACTTTACTCTTCAATAGTTTTTCTTTCTTTTTCCTAATAATAATAATATATTTTATACAGTATTTAAAAATTACTAAAATGGTAAATTTTAATATTCTTATCAGAGAAAGCTATTATGTAAGTGATAGAAATAATTCCTTGGTTTAATAAATACATGATGTACAGATATATCAAACCATCACATTGTGTACTATAAATGTTTGATTTTATTTGTAAATTTTAAAAATACATTTTAGAAAGATACATGTTATTTAATAAATGAGAAGGAAAAGGAAGCAGATTGACAGAGGGAACATTGTAGAGTATTATTTTAAATACAGTTGTGACTGCTTCTGTAGGATGGGGATGGGAGAAAAAGAAAGGATATCTAGGGATTCCAGTGTATTGATGACACTTTTGATTTGCTATATTTTAAGTATCATCCAAAGCATTCTTAAGAAGCTATTTCTTCATTTATCTCTGTTTTTCACTTGAAAAATTATTGCATAAAATAAAGTGATCTTGCTTAATACATCTTAAGGTACAGTTAATATCCTGCCTGTGTTTGATAGCTTTCCAAGCTATGAGCACTTTGGCTGCAGTAATATTCCACAGCATGTGGACACAGGGCACACACATATGTGAACATGTATCACAACACAACTACAATAATATCCCTCAACTGTCTTAGGAAAACATCTTGAAATACTTCTGAGCTCATTAGTTTCTTCCTAAAGCCATAATGTGTGATAAGTTCATTTACTATAGCCACTTGTAAAGAGCCCAACCTATATTTGAACTGTGAGATTTTTCACAACAATAAATGCCATACATTATTATAAGACATTTTGTTTCTACTTTAACTCAAATGAGAAAAGTTCATTATCTCAAGTGTTACTTCTCCGTAGGGAGCTGGAAACAGACTTAAGATTATGTTGTCATTAAAAAATAATTAAAGAAGTTTTCTCCTTTAGTAGATATAAATACTAACATTTGTCCAGTGTATTAATTCTGGAAAAAATTATAAATTACAAAAACACTGCCCTTTTGCACAGATGTGAATAAATGATTCAATTTAATTGAATTAAGTTTTACTTTGATTTCAAACAATTTTCATATCCTTTCATTAAACAACTCAATTTTGTCCAAATGCAAACTGGTCCTTCCAACTCCATCTTTGTATTCTTCAGAAACATGTGTTCTTTTGTTAAGCCAACACAACCACCTGGTGTTGAATATTTAATGTGAAGAGAATCTCGAGCATCTGGCATTAACTGTTATACTCTCTACATCTGGCTTAGCTGAAATCTTTGTGTATTTATGTTTAGTCTCTTCACCAACATTTAATGAAGAAGAAGAATATGGGGTAAAATTAGAAAAGAGAATGAGTAAAAGTAAAGCTACAATGATGTGATTATCCAAGTTGTTAAAGTATTACATTTTTACAAAACAGAATTAAGTAGAAGGATTTAGAGTTTTAAATCTCAAGAGTATATATTTAGAATTTAGTGTGATAGAGAACATTTATTTTATAAAGAATATCATAGGTTGCGTCCTTGATCTGTTTAGGTTACCTTCCCCTCAAATAATTTATTCGTCATGTGACAGACTTTTAAGTGGTAGCACTTGGAATTCTTGTGGAGTATGTAATATTAAAGGTTTTGATATGATGACCAACAAAATAAAATGAAAAGCAGAACTTCTGGTCTTAACCACCTATGAAAGATAAAGTTGTTGAACTTCGTAACTAGGGATTGTTAAGACAACAAAAGTAGTTTTTCTGCTTATAGAATAAATAAAAGGAAATTATCCACTATGTGCTGAAAATATACAGGAGCTTATTAGATAAATGTAATCAAAGTGCTTATGTTATTTGCAAACTTGAAAAGTCACCATTTCCTATAGAACTGAATCAAAAGTGAGGATTATTTATCCACTTATAATGTGCTATGAAATGGTGAAACTATGAATACTATAACAAAGATTAAAAATTATTTGTAGCAGAATTCTACAAATTATCTTTTTAATTTGGCATTTTTTAATTTCCAAAAATCAAAATTATCAGTTAGTAAAATTACCCTTGTATAATATTTGGTAAATATTTTTAAATAGGCATGATACCTATTCACATGACTGTGTTTATATGAAAATATGTCAAACATTCTATTTCACATGTAGAAAGTTTTCCCTAAATGATAGATTTGCTAGATATGTTTGTCAAACTTCCAATAAGTGAATTTCCAAGTTTTGATCCAACCTCACCATTAATAAAGTGCTTGATCTTTCCTTAGGTCATCCATTCCATTGCTGGACAACTATAGTACAGAGTCGATTTTTATACTCATTCAAGATCCACATTTCAGCATTGAACTATTGATGCCAGTTTTGTCTCCTGGAGCCATATAGAACATGAACTTTTGTCTTTCACATGACTGCCCTCTACACATTCCTAAAAATCTGTGCCCTCCTCCAAATCTTTTGCCCCATGATTGTACTCTTTATTTTAAAGCAATTCCTCACAAGTTTATATTTCTTTTTTCTTCAAAAATTTTTATTTTTATTGGTACATGTTTGCAGTACATAGAGTTTGCATTCATCTTTTAGAGAGCAACACATCTTGATTATGTTTACTCTCTTTGCCCTCCTGCCTCCCTCTTTAGAGAGTTGAGCTGGAAAGTGAGGACAGTGTACCCTAGAGTGGTCAGAGCAGAATTTAGATTGTGGGTCCTCGAGAACTGTTATTATGATTACCCCAAACTTATTCAGTTGAAGATTAAATTTGTAGATTATCACTTGGGACATTTTGTTTGCAAATGACAGAGACACTACAAATTTGAGTTAAAAGAGAAGTTATAACATTCTAGTAGGTGATTGGGCTGGAATGCTACTGGGGAAGAGGAATGTAGTTGGGCCACAGGAATAACTGACCAAAGACATCTAAAAGCAGACAAGAGTCTCTCTTTCCACATCTCACTTCTATTCCTCTCTCCACAGGACAGAGTCCTTGGACTCTGGTGGTGGGAGACATGGCTTCCCACAAGTCTAAAGCTTTATCTCTTAGATCTAGGCTTCCCAAGGGACCTAGATCATTCTCATTTATGATTTTAAAATATTCTGTAACAGATTTTCATTCTTATGTCAAATGTCCACTCCTGACCCTATTAACTGTGATTTACTTGCTTCTGTTGTAACCGCTTAGACAAGCCAAAGGAGCAAGTACCAAGCCAGGTGAACCAGATAGACAAACCTGCAGGTGTTCACCACAGAACCCAGTCATTCCCCCTTATTCTCTGGCCTGCATGGTCAGAATGGTTTGCATTCTATGATCTCCTGGTGAATGCCTGACATTACTGATGATACCAAACCTTGTAATTTAATGCCTTTTCCATCTTAAATGAGCACTTATTTACTGTGTTATATTTCTTACAGTTTGAGGTACAAAATTAGGATGATATTTTTTCTTTCTTCACATTTTTAACAATAAAAGACTCATTCTTACTAAAGGTCCTAAAAATCTTAGCATCTCTTTTTTTTCTTTCCTTATTGTCTTGGTTACTTTTCTCTCATTGCTGAGACAAAATACTTGACATCCAAAATTAAGGAAGGAAAGGTTTATTTAGCTCACAGTCTGGAAGTTTCAGTCCATAACTGGCTGTCTCCTAAGCAAGGTGGTGCGGCACAGGAATGACACTTCAAGGTGGCAGAAGATAGCAAAGGCAGCAAGAGCAAAAAGAGGAGGATAGCAAGCTTTTTTTTTTCCTCCTTTACTTATAAGCAGGCTACACCTCTCGGGTGAATGTAATACTCACAACATCTCCATGCCCTCCTCTTGCACAAGCTGAGGATGTTACAAAGTAAGGACCCTGATCCCCTGATGAACTTTCACAAATTGACACAATGGACAACATCCTAGAGCAATGAATGACTTGGTCCTCCACATCCCAGGATATAGAGCTGCTGAGTTGCTTAGTTAAGCTTCTAGACTCCTCAAGTTGACACAATATAATAACCATAACATTTATTAAGCCAATAACTTATCTTTTCACTTAAGGGAATCACTTCATAGCTTCCTTTTGGTAAATGCAAATTGTCAGCATCACTATGCTTAAGCATTTACTCAGTAAAATAACACTATCACTGTGATATCATGACATTCAAACTGAATGGGTAGCATGTATACCATGCATAACACTGAACAGAAGAGGATAATTCATGGTCAAAGTAGGATGTGTCAGGACAGTGTGAAATTTTATCACATTACCTAGAACCACATGCAAATTAAGACTTATAATTTGCTTCTTGAAGGCTCTACTTAATATTTTTGGAGCAAGTTTGAACATCTGTAACTGAAACTGCAGAAAGGAAAACCACAGATCAAAGGGTAGTATTAGTATCTATTGTCCTAGTTTTCCTTTTTCATCAGAAGTTAATTGAATCCTCTATTCTATTTTAATGTAAATTGCAATATAGTCTCAGGTATTCTTCTTAGTACTTTGTCATAGTGGCTACCTGAACTTACAACATCATTTATACTTAATGAATTTCAACTCATCTTTGAGCCTATTGAAATTTAGGGTCATAATTCCTCATCCAACATATACAAGGTATTATCAAAAATTCAGCAAATGTTTAAATTTTTTAAAAATTTGATTACAATAAAAGACATGTTGCCACTAGTCCCCTCAAAACATTTCCCCTCACTTTAAACACACTTAATCATTCTTTACTATAACAAGGTTTTTAAAATTTAATTATTTAGTATATCATTTGATCACCCCTTATATTACTAAAATTTGTCCAACTATTGATCTGAGGTTTGGCATTTGTCTTCATGAGTAGATGATAAAATGAACAGGGTCACAGGTAGAACTTTCTTGCTGTTCATTGGAAACTTCTTTTGTGATTGATGGGGGCCCATTCATCAATACCTTTTTGACACACTCATCCAACTAGCCATGATGTCTTAGAAATATGTGGCTGCATAAGCACATGGATCCACACACCCATGACACCAGAGATAAAAGATTTATTATCTGCACATCCTGTGAATGGAAAGTATTGGAAAAGCAGTGTTGTTGCAGTACCAAAAGAGAAATTCTTATAGTGACCTTAAACAACAATTCCTTCCTTCCTCAGCAGGTGATGCCTTAAATGCTTGGTAGCATTGTACAGTTAATTATGTGAATAAATCATTTTACTCATGTAAACAGCTCAAGAAAGAATTTCCAGATACCTTAGTCTTGACAGGAAAGACCAAAAGGTTTGAAGCTCAAGTGTTAGGCACTGAGCAGGCACCCTTTGTCTGATACCTGGACAGTGCCCCAAATCTGTACTATTTAAATCATCTCCATCTGGGCTCTGACACATAACCTTAGCACATGCTCTAAAGCAAAGACAGGCTTGGAATGTTCTGTTTTTCCAGATTTGGTGATTTCTCAGTACTTCTCACTCTATAACTAGTGTGTCAGTGGGACCTCACTATGTCAAATGTGGAATGAAAAAAGTATGCCATTAATGAACTATTAATTTCAACCAGCTTTTGATGCTAAACATTCAGTTTATTCATTTATCCTTTCAGTTATTCAAACAGATGTCAATCAAGTGCTTATTATGTACAAAGAACTGGAGATGGTGCTCAATTTCACAGCACATAAACTAAAAGTGGAACAATACAGAGATTATCATTGCCCCTGTGCAAAGATATCATGCAACTTTGTGAAGTGGTCTATACTTCAGCCATAGTTGTTGGGGGAAGAATTAGACCATGAGAATCACATGACCTTCCTGAGTTTTCTGTGTAGTCTTCTTCCCCTGAGAGTGTTTTCTTAAGTCTCTCCAGGAAATTTTCATTCACATTCCTCAATTACCAATTGAAATCTTAGGGTGATTTTACCAATTTAACTCTTTCTGGTTACATAATAGAGCATAACATTGTCATAGTATTGCTGTTAAAAGAACTATTTTTATTCATTTTCTTCTTTCAGTCTCCTTTATTTCTATGTATTTATTTATTTATTTATGCATTGTTGGGGATGGAACCCAGGGCCTCACTCATGCTAATGAAGCACTGTATCACTGAGGTACATCATCAGCACTCAGCGGCATTCTTAATTAAATTGAGTGTCCCAGTTACTTACTATGTTTAGGATCCACAAGGACCTATCGGAATATAATCAAGAGGTGTTCTTGTACCCAGAACGTTGCAAAAACTCCAAGTAATTTGTTGGGCAAGAACAGAGAAGATTCCATTTCAGGGAATTTGCCCTAGGATGCAACTAGTAATGATAGAATTTGCAAGAAACTGCCTTGACATGAAAGATACTAATTCCACAGAGTGAAAGCCAAATATTCAAGTTCCTTTGACTCTCATCTTTTGCACCATTCTAAGGGAAGCAAGTATTACTGCAAGCAGAAAAATCTCTACTTGAAACTAAAATCATACTGACCTGCTTGCCCAACAAAGCAGCTACTAGAAGACTCAAGCAGAGGAATGAGGGACTGAAAAAGATCTTTTGACTTTTGAAGTCTTTACAGACACACCACCATGATTATAAAATGTTCTTTTTGTTTGCCTGTTAAGGGCAACTATTAATGAGTCTTGAAACCCAAGCCTAAGACTGCATGGACCTCTTAATTAAGAGCAGGATCTAATAAAAAGCCCCTTCAACAGATGCTTAATGTTTCAGAATCCCAGGAGTAAGCCTAAATGTTTTTCTCCCTTAGATTATGTTTTCCTTCCAATGTAGGATTATGATATTTACACACAATTCATATTTTGGACTTAGTTAAATATAGAGGGCTGTTTTCAGTTTAGCTCCATCTTTAAACTTGAAAAATAGCTTTGTTTATATCTGGAAAAATATGCTGTCATAGGATAATATTACATAGTTACAAAAATTATATTCTGGAGCTTGAGGGTCCATCTGATGTTTTGTATATATCAGGGGCTTACATATTTAAATATTAACGAACAGAATTCAGTAATAGGCTTAATAAATGGGAAAGAGATGCACAGTAATTTGTGGGGGGTGGGGTTTTGGCAATGCAGGATTACTAACAAGGTCTCTTTTCAACATTTTCATTATTTGTTGTTCCCATGTTTCCTTTTTATTTCTCATTGTCCTCTTTTCTCACCAAATATATTTTGTGAATCATTCTAAAAAACACATAAACTCCTATTAAATCCAGCTTCCAATCAAACTAAGCAGCACTGATTTTCTGCTGTCTGAATTCTTTCAACTGAATTGTTTATACTACATATAGGCAGCTCTATTTGATAGAAAGAAATGTGTATTAGAAGATAGATCTATGTTCAGATACTGCCTTGGCCCCTTACCAGATTGAACACTCACACACTATCTAATATTTCTAAGCCACTTCTGTGAAATGAGGATGATAATACCAATTTTATAGAGAAGTTAACCTATTCCTGATGCTATGACAAAATACCTTAAAGTGGGTAAATAGAAATAGTAGAAATTCATTTCACAGTTCTGGAAGCTGGTAAACCCAAGATCAAGGTATAGGCATATTTGGTGTTTGGTAAGGGCTTCTTCTACCTCCAAGATGGTTGTTTGTCATTATGTCTTCCAGAGAGAAAGAATGCTGTGTCTTTACATGGCAGAAGGGACATTTCTTTGATATCACTTTTATAAGGGCATTAATCCCATTCATGAGAGTAGAACCTTCATGACTTCATCACTCCCAAAACAACTTTATTTTATTTTATTTTGCCTTTTTGAGACAAGGTCTTGCTATGTTGTTCAGGCTGGTCTTGAACTCACTTTGTAGCCCAGGCTGGTCTTGAACTCACAACAGTCCTCCTGCCTCAGCCTCCCAAGTGCTGGGATTATAGGTATGAGCCACCACGCCCAGCTCTAAAACTTCATTTCTTGAAGTTTCTACATGATACAAACATCCTAGCCTTAGCACATTCTTCTGTCATTCTCTAGCAGTGGAGTAGGGTAAAGAATAGATGGATCTGAGCTTCTTTGCTTTGTTTTCTTAGAAATATCACCCAATATCTGTCTCAGTTTCATAAAAAGAAAAATAAAGGTAATAATTCTTCATCAAAATGTTGTTGTGAAGAGGAATCAAATTAATGTATAGAGAAGTCTTCTGTGAGCTAAACAGCACAAAACACATGGCCCCTGTAATAGTTAACTGTGTCAATTTGAGTAAGAGAAACACCAGAATAAATTGGATCAGCATAGTTTTGGGTGTTTACTAAAGACAGACAAATGGGATAAAAGGGAAATGATAAAGGAAGGCTCAGTTCTGTTTCTTTGGAGGAGCTGTCTTTACCTTCACCATGGATGTCATCTCCTGGCTTGCAGTGCAAATACATCAGCCTCCAGCACAGCCCTTCAGCCTTCCAATATGGAATTGGAATTGCACAGGACTCTTCTGTGAGCTCCAGGCCTTAGATTTTTAACTGGATCCTTCAAGGGCACAGACAGGCCTTTCGCACTCTTCCACACCTGATACTGTGGGAGGCTACTGTATAACTACTTTGTGAATCCTTATTAACTCTGTTTCTCTAGTGAGCATTGACTGATACAACCCCGCTATGCCCAGATTGCTGGAGAATTTATTTCCTATTTTTCTCTGCACTTGTCCTTTCCCCACAATGCGCACAATGAGCAATGAGCCATCGTGACAGGTGAACACACACACACACACACACACTAGCTCAGAATCTACTTTCTAAATTTTTTATGAAATATATTCATGTAAATTCTACAAATATTAACAGCTTGATGAATTTTTATCAAATTTCTAAGCAGCCACTAGGCTCAAGTCACAAAACATTACCAATGAGTCAGACGCTTCAACTGTAACATCCTCTCCATCCAGTTAGCTAACATTCTGATTTCCACAAGCAAAGACTCAATTTGCTAGTATTTTTGCCCATAATACAAAAGGAATCAGATGCTGGGCTCTTCTGTACCTGTGTATAATTAAGTATTAAATTCAATATTAAGTCTAACAGTCGCTCTTCCTTACTTGTAGCCATGGCTCATTATTGTATGACTATACACTAAATTTTATCCATTTCACTGTTGATCACTACTGTTGTTACAGGTTGGAACTATTTCAAACAATACAACAAACACTTTATAGGTGAACTGTGTTTGCCTTTCTACTAAGACTACATCTGGGAGTGAAATTAGTGACTCATAGAATATTCATATTTTCCATTTTAGAAGAGACTCTCAATCATTTTTCTAAAGTGATTGTAACAATTTACATTCATGCCAGTGGCTGTTTTCCTACAGTCATATGCCTATTTTACCTTGTGTTATTTATATTTCAATTATTTTTTAGTTTTTTATATATTAACATAATATACAGTGGTACCTCATTCTACAAATTTAATTTGTTTTTTATTTTGGGGAAGATGGCTTTGTTTGTGTTTATATTTACATGGGGAAGATGGGTGTGGTGTATGTCTGTCAATCAATGCAGACTTTGAAAACTGAAGCAAAATTTTGCCAAACACTTTTTTTTGTGAACTGAATCATTTGCAAACAGAAGCATTTGTGAACTGAAGTATTACTATATAGTGAATAATGCAATATACATACAATCAATATATTCAGTGTCATGTGGTTTATGTTCTCACTATTAATGGTATGTTTCTGTGAATAGGAAATGCTTAATTTTAATTTGTTGAAATTAACATT
Source organism: Hydrochoerus hydrochaeris (assembly GCA_004027455.1). Lineage (NCBI taxonomy): Eukaryota > Metazoa > Chordata > Mammalia > Rodentia > Hydrochaeridae > Hydrochoerus > Hydrochoerus hydrochaeris. The sequence goes on along the minus strand of PVLA01007948.1, from coordinate 71,516 downwards.
TATGACTATTGCATTTTGTTTTCCATTTAAGCAAAGTTTGTAGCCAGGCATGGTGGTACATGTCTGCAAACTTAGCACTCTGGAAGCTGAGGCAGGAAGATTGCAAGGTTGAAGTCACCCTGAGCTACATAACAACACAATGTCTCAGGAAACATAAACAAAAACCAGAGTTTGTCTACATGAGATAATAATGATAAAAGTTTTTGTTTGAGTTTTGCAACTAGGCCTAAATTCCAATTTGAATTTATTCATGCATGGTATGTGTATATATATACTCATTTTCTCCAAAGTGCTAATCCAAATAGCACTTTTAATTAGAAAATTTATATTTTTCCTATGCTATAGTCTCATCATTGTGAAATATTAGATAAGTGTAGAGATATGGGACTGTCTGTGTTATTCCACTGATATTTTTATCTATACATTTATAAACTTCAATTTGTCTTAATTTTAATAATTTATGATATATCCTGACATTTGAAAGTGTGAGTCTTCCATCTTTTTTCCATTAACAATCTCTTTGACTATTTTTGACCTCTCGAAAGTTTTTATAAATCTTAAAATCAGCTTGTCAATTTCTACATTGAGATTTTAATTGGGATTATTTTATTTATAATTAATTGGAAAGGACTTAAAACTGAAAATATTAATTTTCCTAATTCATGAAAAAGAAAAAAAATTGTATTTAGGCTTTTAAAATTTCTCATGAAAAGTTTTACAATTTTCAATTTAGAGCTTTTAAACATTTATTACTGAATACAGTTCTACATGGGAGGGGTATTATATTAACGTAAATTATAGTTTTTTATTTTTATTACATTTGCATTTTTTTGCTGCTGGTATATAAAAATACAATTGCTTTTATTTATTATCCTGGAAGTCAATGAACTGGCCGAATTCACTTATTGATCTATTAGTTTGTCCCTCACGTTCTCCCGTCCCCCTTCCCCAATACACAGACCTGTCACCTATGAATAATGACTGTTTCACTTCAGGCTTTTACAAACTATGTCTTTTGTTTCTTTCTATTGCCTTTTTGCCTCCATTAAGATCTCTATTGTTGTTTTAATAGAAATAATGATAGCAGGATATAAATCATGCCTTTCATCTCAGAAAGAATGTTTTCAATATGTCACTACTAAATTGCCTTGTCTTACTTTGCTAAGAGTTTTTATTATGTAAAAAAAAGTATGTCTTATCAAGTTTTTTGATAGTTATTAAGATCAAATATTCACTTCCACTTTTCTGTAAATGTGGTGAATTTGATCATTAATGATAAAACATCATTAGCATTCTAAGAATAACATTCATTTTGGCTATGTTTTGGCTGTGGCTTTTCCATTTATATGTTACAAAATTGAGCTTACTAAAATATTTAGAATTTATAAATATGGTCATTCTAAATATTTTTCCTTTCTTGTAACTTCCTTAAATAAGTAAGCATTCAAGGTTTTCCTAGCCACAAACAAAGTAAAAAAGAAAGTTTCTTTTCCTATTTTCTGGAAAAGTATATATAAAATTGGAGTTGCCACTTCCTTTAATACTTATTAGCCTTCACCAAACAAATTATTTGGATCAGGAGTGCACTTTTTATAGAATTTTAAAATAAAATATTTACTTCTTTAATGTATATATGATATTCTATTGCTTTTTCTTATAGGGTAAGTTATATTTTCAAAGAATTTTTTAATTGAAAATGACATAAATCTACTTGTAATGTGTCTTATTTCTGCGTTTACTTTTATTATTATCTTCTTTCTACATCCTTCAGACTAATGTTTTGTGTTGTATTTTTGTTGTTATTCCTAATTTTTTAGGTGAGAACCTGAATCATTGATGTTATAATGTTTCTTTTTTCATATATTCATTTAAGAATATAAATTTTCTTCTAGACATTGCATCTGTATACATATTTCACCTTCATGTTGATGATCTTTTTGATGATTAAAGAATTCCAGGTTGAACATCATGTGACTATTTCCATATGAGTTAGCATGCCATTTCTTCATTATCATTTAGCTTATTGTGTTTACTTCTTTGATTCAATGATTACTTAGAATTTTACAGCTTAATTGTAAAGCACTTAGTTATTTTTCTAGTTAGCTCTCGTTGTGGATTTCTACAGTAATTCTGTTCTGCTTGGAAAGTATATTATTTCAGTCATTTAAATATTTTGCAGTTTGCCTTAAGACATATCATGTGGCAAATTTAGTACACATTCTTTGTTTACTTACATAATACTGTATATTTTCTCATCACTGAATGTAATATTCTATGTTACACACTTAGAATGTCTCCAGGATTTTTGACATTGCATGTAATCATATAATATATATTTCAATGTACATATAACTTGTCTCCTTAGGATTAATTTTCTATACTGGCATTATTAGGTTAAAGTATTAGAAGTATCTTTAGGGTCTTCCTTCCTATTCAATATTGTTTGCTTCTCCTAAAGATTTTTAATATATTATATAGAGAAACACTGCCCAACATATATTTAAATATGAACAATTTATTTCACTTAAGAGGATGGTCTAGTAGTACAAATTAAAACAGCACCGAGATTCTATCACACACCAGAAAGAATGGCTGTCATCAAAAAAATCATCCAATAACAAATGCTGGTGGCAATGTGGGGAAAAAGGAACATTTCTCTACCATTGGTGGGGTGCTTAGACTGTTGCACCCTCTCTGGAAATCAATGTGGAGATTCCTCAAAAACTAGGGTTCCCATTTGACCCAGCTATTCACCTTCTGCATATTTTTCCAGAAGAATTGAAAATATCATGCCACAGCAATGTATGTACAACTATGTTTATAGCAGCACAATTTAGTATTTAGTAATAGCTAAATCTTGGAAACAATCCAAATGCTCATTAACTGAGGAATGTATATTTTATACAGTGGAGGACTACTTAGCTATAAAGATAAACTCAAGATTTTTATAGATAAATGGATGCAACTAGAGACCATAAGTGAAATAAATCAGACCCACATGTGTAAACATTGTATTGTCTCCCTAGTGTAACAAAATGAAAGAGTAAATAAGATATAAAAGTTACAATAGATATTGTGAAATGGAATAAAACTGCTCAAAAGGAAAGAACAACTGGGATGGGAGAAAGGAGAGTGAGAGAGAGAGAGAGATGATAGCTAAGATAATTATACTATTGAGTCTATTAGTTCATTGAAAGGAATGGTTAGCACTTATATTGCTTGATCAGTTTTGCATATTTTGCATATATCTGGTAATCTGTGCAACTATTTTGAAGACAACAATATGCAATATAATAACCATTGTTTCCTCACATCTTGTTTTGAAATTCTGTATTATTTTAATTGTTTTTTATTCTCTTTAAAATAAAAAAAACAATAAAAGAGTAAGTCTTCATGTTTAAATACTGTGCTCTTTCTCTGGTGTGAGAAACCAAAAGTGTAAATAAAAACTAAAATATAAAGGAGAGAAGACAAGATGGCTGATCCATGAGCAACAGAATACAAAGCCTCCTGGAAGAAATAATTCATATGCCAGAATAAAACACCCTGGAGAGTCCCAGACAGAGGGAGATGGATCCTCTTGACACAGGAAGAAATTAAAACTTAAAAAACCTCATCAAATACTTCAGGACTACAATTGAAACAGCTAAAAACTATGGGATACAGCATTTTCACAATGACCCACCAAGTTTGCACCAGCTTGAATCCACACTAGCAGGCAGAGCCGCCCAAACTCCTTCCCACCACCACTAACAGGAAGAATGGTAGTGCTGAAGTTGAGGGTTGGTGAGCCCAATGGAGAGCAGAGAGCAGAGCCAGTGGAGGAACCTTCATTGATCCACGGTTAGTGCTGGGAGTGAGACCCCCCCATGGGAAGGGCGTGACCAGGTGGGTGCCATGTTGGAATTGGGCAGGAGAAGCCTGAACTGGGAGTGACAGTGACTTCAGTTGGTTGCTCCCTCCCGAGAGCAGATTCATGGGATTTGTTTGGACTGGGCTGTGCCCCTGGCCTGGACCCAATGAGACATCCCAAATCAATTCCCTGCATCTAGCATGCAATAACTGGGTGATCGCCCCTGAAGTTTGGCTGGCCTGGTGGGGAGAGGCAGGCATATGCAGCTGCTGCTTACACCTCAGTAACAAGAGCAGGCAGGAAAGGGTGGAGTTCCCTTGCCAGCATGCTTCAGAGGAAACGTGGCCAACAGAGAAAGGGGCTGGTACCTGCACTGTAACATGTGTGGAGGGCCATGACAGGAGAGAGAGGTAGGAGGAGGCCCCCAGCCCAGAACCCTGAGAGCCCTGATCCAGGAGAAGGAAAAACAAGGGAGACTGAGGGCGGAAAACACGCAACATCAGACATGGCTTCAATGGACATTAAGAGATATTTTTGGGACCTTGTAGACAAGCTCAAAACTGAAATGTTAAATCAGGTAAAGCAGGATATGAGTAGAGTAATAAAAGAAATGCTCTCAGGAAGCATCTCTCAGGATGATACAGACAGAAGAAGGGAGGAACACAAAAAAAGGAGAGAAACATTCGATACAGAATATAAAGAAAATATAGAATATATGAAGCAGATTCAAAGAGACTACCAGGAAATTTAAAACTCCATTGAAAGCTGGCAAAACACCTTAAAAGAAACTAAGGATAGACTATCAAAACTTGAAGACAAGTTTGCAATGTGTGATCACGAAAGGAAAGATCTCTTAAAAATAACAAGGAACAGATTGCAAGATGGCTGACTGAGTGGTGGCATGATAAGAGAGCCTCTCTGAGGAAAAATAAAAAATAAAAGCAACTCAGATGCTTGAATCTGGCAACATGGAGAAAGCCAAACAAAAGAAGAATTCTCACAACCCAGGAAGAAACTGAGGAAAAAGAAGAAAAAGAAGCATGGACAGAGGGCTGGAGCTGGGCAAGCCCCAATCACTGTACTGGTACGTCTTAAAGTCAGGTGACTCACGATCAAGCTGAGATCACAGCCCTGCCTAGAGCAGGGGTTGATGAGCTCCAGACCCTCAGCTGGAGGGGTCGCTGAGACAGGGAGTGGAAACAGCCAGTCGAGCTGCACAAACTTTGGTGAGTGATGAGAATTGGAATCCTCAAACTGGGAGGACTGGCTAGGCGCCATTTTGGAGTTGGGCAGGGCTGGCTTGAATTAAAACCCAAGGCAACATCTGCTGATGACTCCTAGTCCAAAGCAAATTGGTGGGATCTACTTGGGCAGGGCCATGCCCCTGGTTGAAACCCAATAGCCTGGGATGAGACTTTTCTGGGCCAGTGGCATCCCCAGGGAAAAAACTTGTTGAAGCATAAACTGGTTGACTGGCATAGGGGGAGGAGCCAGCACTCAGGATGCAAATCACAGATCTGCTGCAAACTGGGGGGAGGTACTTCCCCAGCAAGTGTGCTGCAGAAAAAACTGTAAGCAACACAAAAGGCCCAGAGACCTCCACCACCCACCCATCTAAAAGGGGCCAGAAACATGACCAGACAGAGAAAGAGCAAAAGGTCTTTAACTGCAGAACCAGGGAAAGTGAGTCCAAAAGAGGTAAATGCAGAGGAGGTTGAGAGCAGCAAACCTGTAATGTCAGAGACAGCCTCATTGGAAATAAAGAAATATATCCATGACCTCATCGTCGAATTTAAATCTGAAATTCTAACTCAGGTGAAGCAAGATATAAGAAAATTAATAAAAGAAGTCCTGGGTAATCCTCAAGTAGGCACAAATGAAAGAATAGAGGAACCCAGAGAAAGGAGAGAAGATTATATTATATTCTTTGATAAAGAATATAAACAAAATCTAGAATATATGAAACAGATCCAAAGAGAATATCAGGAAATTAAAAACTCCATTGAAAGCTGGAAAAACTTTTTAACAGAAACTAAAGACAAAGATAGATTTGCAACATATGATCGTGAAAGGAAGGATCTCTTAAAAATAACAAGGAACCAGGAAGCAATGATACAAAGGCTAGAAGATGACAAGAGGATTTATAACCTAAGAATAAAATATGTAAATGAAGATGCAGCAACAAATACAAATGAAATAAAAAGTCTATTCACAGAAATAATTAAGGAAAACTTCCCAAATATAGGTAACAGAAGTGAAGTTCAGATAAATGAGGCATATAGAACTCCAGCCAGCTACAACCCAAACAGATCTACACCCAGACATTTAATAATCAGGATCCCAGAAATCCATCACAAGAACAGAATATTAAAAGCAGTCAGAGAAAAGAGACAGATTACCTATAAAGGAAAACTCATCAAAATCACAGCAGACTTCTCAATGCAAACCATCAAATCAAGAAGAGCTTGGAGTGAAATATTTCAAGCCTTGAAAGAAAATAACCTTCAACCCAGAATGATGTACCCTGCAAAAGTCTCTCTCAAAATTAATGGAGAGACAAGATATTTCCATGACAAAGAGGAACTGGGGGAGTTTGTGACCACCAATCCAACCCCACAAAGAATACTGAAGGACATTCTAGAGAGAGAGAAGAAAATCACCAGGGTTCCAGGAATAATGGCAGAAAGGCCTCAGTGAAAGGGGCAAACAGTGGAATGAAGAAGAAAAGTAAACAAATAACAACAGAGAAATAGCATGGCAGAGGTAAGTCAGATAATATTCGTTATACCACTGTTTTATCTTGACTGATTTTATTTGAATCTGGTATGCTTGAGACTGTCGAGTCTGAGAGTAGGGGCAACTACTCTGAATATGACAGGACTCAATATTATACCCATTCTGGTTTGATTGTTAACTGCCTTTGAAGTCCTATAATGTCTCCAATGTTTATATTTTATTAATAGTGTAAAGCAATGCTAAGTTTATATTATATTTGACGATATAGACAATTTTATTGAAAATAACAAGACATCATAATGACTACCATAGATCACCTAGTGTTGTGTTTTTCTATGTTCTTTTCAGTTCATGTTTCTCTAGGAATTTGTATTTCTGACTTGTTTTGATTTGTTTCTCCCTCTAATACAGAAAGGCTAGGTATATGTGTAGAGACTTAGACATGTGTAGAACTTCTAAGTAGTTTACGAGAATGGATTATAGTTATTGAAAAGAAAAAAAAAGGAAAAGAGTATTCTAAAGGATATAACTGCATGTATGTTTGAGTATGTGGAATTAATAACCATGTTGCTAAAGTTTTAGTTGGATGGATGAGTAAAACTGACTGCAGTCTCACTATTTGGATGTCCACTTTGTGGACTTTACTTTTGTAACTTGAACAACTGCATCTAAGAGGAAAGTATATAATTATCAACTAGTGATTTTTTACTGGTTACTATTTTTGGCTTTTTGTTTTGTTTTGTTTTGTTTTTGAGATTTTGCATTGTTTCTACCCTCTTTCTGTTTCAAAATTTTTTCTTTAAATAGAAAATTTTTTTTAAAAAAGCAAGAGGAGGTAAAGAAAGTACTCTAAAAGAGATAACTGTATGTATACTTAAGGGTGTAGGATTGATAACCATGTTACTAAGTTTTTGTTGGAACAGTAAACAGTACTGTTTGCAGCCTCACTGTTTGAATGTCCACTTTGTATGTTTTAATTTTGTAACTTGAACAACTATATCCAAGAAGGCAATATATAATGTATCAAATAGTGATTTCTTACTGTTTATTTTTTTTTGAAATTCTGTATTGTTTCTACCCTTTTTCTGTTTTGCTCCCCCCCCCGTTTAAATTAAAAAAAAGAAAGGAAACAGGCAGTAACAATACAAAGGCTAGAAGATGACAAGAGAATCTACAGTTTAAGAATAAGAAACATGAATGGAGAAGCAGGAATATATACAGGTGAATTACAAAGGCTATTCACGGAAATAATTAAGGAAAACTTCCCAAGCATGGGAAAAGAAAATGACATTTGGTTGTGTGAGGCATATAGAACTCCAGCCACCAAAACAGATCTACACCCAGACATATAATAATCAAGATACCAGAAATTCAATATAAAAACAGAATATTAAAAGCTGTCAAAGAAAAGAAACAGATTACCTATAAAGGTAAGCCCATCAGAATCATGGCTGACTTCTAGACACAGACCAGCAGATCAAGAAGAGCTTGGAGTGAAGTCTTCCAAGTCCTGAAGGAAGGTGGCCTCCAGCCCAGATTGAGGTACCTTGCAAAACTGTCACTAGAAATTAATGGAGAAACAAGATGCTTCCATGACAAAGAGGAACTGGGAGAGTTTGTGACCACCAATCCAACCCTGCAGAGAATGCTGAAGGACATTCTAGGAGAGAGAAAAAAAATACCAGGATTTTAGGAACAGTGGCAGAAAGGCCTCAGTGAGTGGGGCAGGCAGTAGAATGAAGGAGAAAACTAAACAAAGGCAGAGAAGGATGACTAGAAACTCTAACATAGATGGCCTTGATATGCTATATTGTTAATAGTGCACCAGGATTTAAAACACACATTACTCACACCACTCTGCTTAGATGTATTATATTCTGTTCCAGCCATTCTACCTGTACTAGATTTGAGGGCACAGACAGTAATCTCAAAAACAACAGGATATAGTACAGTAATCATCCTTAATTTCCTATTAACTTAATCTAAAGCTCTGTAAAACCTACACAGTTTTACCATGACTGATCGTAATTGAATCTGGTTTGTTGGATCGCTGTTTTGTATTGATAGATTTTATTCAAAGCTGTTATGATTGATAGTATCAAGTCTGAGAGTATAGGCAACTGCACTTAAGATGACAAGATCCACTAGAATATCCACTATGGCTTGATTATTAGCTGCCTTTGAAGTTTTATACTGTCTACAATGTCTTATTTTTATTAATATTGTTATGTACTATTATATTCAATTTTACTGCTGTATTCAATTATGCCTGATGATATAGACATTCTATTGAAGATAATAAGAAACAACACAGTAATCATTGTAGATCACCTTGTACTGTGGGGTTTTATATGACTTTTTGGTTTCATGTTTTTATAGGAATTTGTTTTGTTTTGTCTTGCTATGTTTTGTTTTTCCCTCTAATACAGAAAGGATAGAAATACATGTGGAGATTCATGCATGCATAGCTGTTCACACTCTCACTGGTTGACTATCTACTTTGTATGCTTTAATTTTGTAACTTGAACAACTATTTCTAAGAGGATAATATGTAATTTATTAACCAGTGATTTCTTATTGTTTATCTTTTTTTAATTCTGTATTATCTCTACCCTTTACATGCTTTTGTTTCTCTTTAAATAAAATTTTAAAAAAAACTAAAATATATATTAGATATTGGGAAATGGGAAGAAAATGCTCAAATGAGAAGGGGAAGAAGGGGGGAAATGAAGGAAAGGACAAGAAAAGAAAGACTAGAAGAAAAAAATGGAGACAAAACTGTTGTCAATAAAGAGAGAAAAAGCACTTGAAAGGAGAGAAATGGGGCAAAAAGGAGAAAAATACATCATATACTGTTACAGATTCCCTATGATGAATGCTATAATTATGTTTATCTAAAATATACCAATTTTAAAAAGCACTGTCTAACTGGAATATAGTATAAACCAAACAAGTAATTTAAATTTTCTACTAGTCATGCCCAAAAAAATGAAAAGAAAGAAAGGTAATTAATTTTAATTATGTATTTTGCTGAGCTAAACATCCAAACTACAGGTAAACTTTTCTTTCCATAGTTCTAACAAGCATAAATTCCAGTTAATGTCCTGTCAGCACTGGTTCTAACCACACAGTTCAAATTCAGTTTTTGCAATAAAGTAACTGTGAATAATTGCAGAAAAGACAAACTTTACTGCTAGAATTTCAGTCTATAAGTCACCATGTAACCAATAAATGAGAATAACTTTCAGTTATTAATCGCTTCATCTTTTCATAGTTATCAGAGATTGGTCACAACAGACCTGTTATTCAGTGCACACAGACAGGAAAGCACATAGTTTTCTTCTGGTAATAAACTCATGAGAGATTTTACCAAAACAGTTAATCTAAAGAAGGATTTGTCAACAAAGATGAAAATGCAGCAAACAAATAAAGGGTGATGTTGTTGGAAATAAACTTGGTTGAGATTAGAAGAATCACTGAGGGATGTAGACTCTTTAAGTTATGCAGCCAGAGAAGTAGCAAAGGCAAATTTGTCAGCATAAAAGAGGAACCTTGTCACACACACACACACACACAGCCCAAAACAACCAATGTGTTCAGGTGGAAATTACATGTGCAAAAGAATTCACCTCAAAGAAAAGCCAAGAGATATTTCATAGCATTGAGAAGTCAAGAGACAAAATGTTGGAAGTCGATCTTAGACAATTCACCAAGGTTTAAGAAAGATGCTGGCCCCATACTGCAATTTATACAGCAGGAAGAAGGCAAGCAATTTCAAACTCCTCTTGAGAAGTTACCATAATGAAGAAAAGCAAAACTTTAGCTCTCAGTGTTTCTAATATTTGACATTACTATGAACAGAATGTTAGGGTTTCTATTTTTTCATCTCTTCATAGAGTTACAACTGACAGTAATAATGTTTCATAACTTGACAAAAATTTTAAAATTTCCATAACAATTATAATTTCTCCCCACTGATCATTGAAATCACAGACAAACTGTTATTTCAGCTTGCATGGTCATTTTCATAGACTTGCGCCAACAAATGAAACAAGGAGTGCTTGTACTATTATTTCAACTTATGAGTGTAAGTTTTGAGATAATTACACCCTTTTTCCTATTAAGTCTTTGTGGTAGAGTCCGTTATATATATATATATATATATATATATATATATATATATATATATATATATATATTTGGACAGTTCAATGCTACCTAATCTTACTTCACTTAAATGCTCCATAACTACTGGGCTAGTGAACATGAGATTTAGAAACACAAACTCTGAATTTCTTTTCAAACCAGAGTTGAAAAGAATTAATGAAGATACAAGTAATTGAAAATACTGTCTAGAAACTCTCCTGTCTGAACAAACCAAAGTTTGATACGGGAAGCAATACAGAAATACATTTTTCCCTTTGTGGAGGAAGGCATTGACATTACTTCAGCTCTCTCTGGAAAACAGACAAGAACATAAGCCTTGGATTGTTCTTATAAACTCTTTGGAATTAACCTTTTTGTAACAATAAGATAAAAAAACAAAAACAAAAAAACTAGTCAGCCTTCGTGCGAGAATGCTGACTTCCTAGTCCCCAGGTGAGCTCAAACAGCTTGACTCATCTTTGCTCAGAGAGATTTGTAAGAGCTTTTGGGTTAATGCATACCTCTGAAATGCCACACGGGTACTGAGGGCTGCTCAGGATGAATAATCTGCTTGGAGTTTTGAAAATAGTCTTGCAAGTTAAAGGAGTTAACGAATTATTTATGTGATTTCCTCCTCAGCCTCATGCTCTGGGAATTCCCAGTAGCCTAATAGAAATGGTAACAACATCTGCTCAACTGTCAGTTTATAGGCATCTTTCTTCCGAATATCCCCCAAATGATTACTCTGCCTATTGTCTAATGCCCTAGATTTTTCTTGGGTGACCAAGATTATAACATTATTTTTTTTAATCTCAGCTATGCCTGGCAATTGGTCTATAAATGTTTGTACACAGTTAACATGTACAACCACATGCACATATTCTCATATTAATACACTTTTCTACTAAATTAGTAACTTGATGAAGAATATAATGAAGCAGTTAGAAGCACACCCCTCAAAGGCAATAGAAATGAACTCAAATTTCAACACTATCACTTACTAGCTATGTAATCTTGAGTATGTATTGCTTTATCATTTTGTGTATCAGTTTCCTCATCTGCAAAGTGGGAGTCATACCACAAATTTCTCAAAGTTTGTGTGGAAATAAATTATATAATGCATATAGAGTGTTTTGTCAATGTCTGCCACAATGTAAATAGTAATATAATAACCATTGTTCATTATTATTATTTTAATATTATGTTATTATTGCTATTACAGCATATGCGTGAGAACACCCTTGTTTCTGGGTCCTCTCAACAGTGTAACACAAGACCAAGGGAAAAGATACTAATTTTAAAAGTGGCACTAGTCAAAGTTTCCTTGGACAAAGCAGATTCTAGCAGAAGGTTGTATACTATCTCAATAGGCCGCAAGGCAAAAGTCCTTTTCACTGATATATTTTCCAATAGCTCCCTGCAGGTCAAATCCTTCTGCTTCCCTTCAAAGCCCCATCCTGAAACAGCATCTTCTTCACTCCCCTGCTCTCTCTGAACCCTGCCTGCCACTTCTTACCCTCAGTTCATTTACTCTTTGGCTCACTGGTACCTTCACGTGGTACTTTTTTAAAAAAACAAAGATTGAGAGAACTATTTGTACTGCAGATCCTTAAGATGTGGTTGTATTTGCTTTGTCTTTTGTTTTGAGATCCGGCCCACAGCAGGAGATGATTGTCTCTTCCAAGGTTGCAAGATGTGGTGAAATGACAACTGGTGATCAACTTGTAGCAACTAGTTGAACCTAGTCAGTGTGGTGCCTGGGTACAGATTTCCCACCTGAGGGTTGCTGCCAACATAAAAAGGAAAACTGGAGAAGAAGAGGTGTTGGTCCTTTGGGTGTTGTTGGTTCTCTTGTTGCCACTGGCTCTCCTGGAGGAGCTTGTTGAATTTCTTTCCTGATGTGAACTTGCTGTTTTCATCATCGGAGATGCTTAGGACCTTGTTTCTTTGAAAATGCCTTCAGATCACCTAGGGGGAACGCTGCTCCTCCCTTTTTTGCTCTTGTTGCTTTTGCTATTTTCTACCACCATGAACTGTTGCCCTCTGCCATGTGCCACTCTGTTTTGGAGCCAGCCAGCTAAGGACTGAACCCTCCACAAACTATCTTCAAAAATATAAATCTAGATTGCAAGATGGCCAACTGAGTGGTGGCACGATAAGAGAGCCTCTCTGAAAAAAAAAAAACTCAGATGCTAGAGTCTGACAACACGGAGAAAGCTAGACAAAAGGAGAGGAATTTTCACGACCCAGGAAGAAACTGAGGAAAAAGAAAAAGAAAGAAAGAAAGAAGAAGTGTGGATGGAGGGCTGGGCTGGGCAAGCCCAGTCACTGTACCAGCATACCTTAGAGTCAGGCAACTCACGATTGACCGAGATCACGCCCTGCCCAGAGTGGGGGTTGGTGAGCTCCAGACCCTGGGCTGGGGGAGGTGCTGGGGCAGGGAGTAGAAACAGCCAGTCAAGCTGCATGATCTTTGGTGAGTGATGGGAACTGGATTCCCCAGATCGGGAGGACTGGCTAGATGACATTTTGGAGTTGGGCAGGGCCAACTTGAATCAAAACCCCAGGCAGTGTCCGTTGACCACACCTAGTCCAAAGTAGATTGGTAGGATCTGCTCAGGCTGGGCCAGGCCCCTGGTTGAAACCTAATAGCCGAGGACAAAGCTGTCCTGAGCCACTGGCATCTCAAGGGAACACATGAACTTGCTGAAGCATAAACTGGTTGATTAAAGTAGAGGGAGGGGCTGGCTCTCAGCATGCACCTCACAGACTGCAGAGGACTAGAGGGTGGCACTTCCCTAGCCAGTGCGCTGCAGAAAAACTGTAAGCAATAGGAAAGGCCCAGAGATCTCCACCACCCACCCATCTAAAAGGGGCCAGAAACATGACCAGACAGAGAAAGAGCAAAAGGTCTTTAACTGCGGAACCAGGGAAAGTGAGTCCAAAAGAGGTAAATGCAGAGGAGGTTGAGAGCAGCAAACCTGTAATGTCAGAGACAGCCTTGTCGGAAATAAATACCTCTGTGACCTCATCGTCAAATTTAAATCTGAAATTCTAACTCAGGTGAAGCAACATATAAGAAGATTAATGAAAGAAGTCCTGGGTAATCCTCAAGTAGACACAAATGAAAGAATAGAGGAACCCAGAGAAAGGAGAGAAGCCTTTGATAAAGAATATAAACAAAATCTAGAATATATGAAACAGATCCAAAGAGAATATCAGGAAATTAAAAATTCCATTGAAAGCTGGAAAAACCTTTTAACAGAAACTAAAGACAAACTTTCAAACTTGAAGATAGATTTGCAACATATGATCGTGAAAGGAAGGATCTCTTAAAAATAATGAGGAACCAGGAAGCAATGATACAAAGGCTAGAAGATGACAAGAGGATTTATAACCTAAGAATAAAATATGTAAATGAAGATGCAGCAACAAATACAAATGAAATAAAAAGTCTATTCACAGAAATAATTAAAGAAAACTTCCCAAAAATAGGTAGCAGAAGTGAAGTTCAGATAAATGAGGCATATAGAACTCCAGCCAGCTATAACCAAAACAGATCTACACCCAGACATATAATAATCAGGATTCCGGAAATCTATCACAAGAACAGAATATTAAAAGTGGTCAGAGAAAAGAAACAGATTACCTATAAAGGAAAACTCATCAAAATCACAGTGGACTTCTCAATGCAAACTATCAAATCAAGAAGAGCTTGGAGCAAAATATTCCAAGCCCTGAAAGAAAATAACCTCCAACCCAGAATGATGTATCCTGAAAAACTGTCTCTCAAAATTAATGGAGAGACACGATATTTCCATGACAAAGAGGAACTGGGTGAGTTTGTGACCACCAATCCAATCCCACAAAGCATATTGAAGGACATTCTAGAGAAGAAGAAAATCACCAGGGTTCCAGGAACAATGGCAGAAAGGCCTCAAAGAAAAGGGCAGACAGTGGAATGAAGGAGAAAAGTAAACAAACAACAATGACAGAAAAATAGCATGGCAGAGATAAGACAGAGAAGATTGGTTATATCGCTGTTTTATCTTGACTGATTTTATTTGAATCTGGTATGCTTGAGAGTGTCGAGTCTGGAATAGGGGCAACTACTCTGAAGATGACAGGACTCAATAGGAAACCCATTCTGGTTTGATTGTTAACTGCCTTTGAAGTCCTATAATGTCTCCCATGTTTAGATTTTATTAATAGTGTAATGCAATGCTAAGTTTAACTATACTATGTTTGACGATATAGACAATTTTATTGAAAATAACAAGAGACATCATAGTAACTACCGTAAATCACCTAGTATTGTGGTTTTATATGTCCTTTCCATTTCATGTTTCTCTAGGAATTTGTATTGTTGACTTGTTTTGATTTGTTTCTCCCTCTAATACAGAAAACCTAGGTATACTTGTAGAGACTTATACATGTGTAGAACTTCTAAGTAGTTTACGAGAATGGATTATAGTTATTGTAAAGAAAAAAAAGAGAGGAAAAGAAAGTATTCTAAAGGATATAACTGCATGTATGTTTGAATGTGTGGGATTAATAACCATGTTGCTAAAGTTTTAGTTGGATGGATGAACAAAACTGATTGCAGTCTCACTGTTTGAATGTCTACTTTGTAGGCTTTACTTTTGTAACTTGAACAACTACTTCTAGGAGGAAAATATCTAACTGTCAACTAGTGATTTCTTATTGGTTACTATTTTTGTTTTTCTGTTTTGTTTTGTTTTGTTTTTGAGATTTTGTATTATTTCTACCCTTTTTCTGTTTCAAAGTTTTTGTCTTTAAATAAAAAAAACCCTAAAAAATATATAAATCTAAAAAAAAGATTATGTAGAAAGACATTAAACATAATATATCTTTTTACCATCTCTGTCCCCAGTTATACAGATCCTCAGAAGGAACCACTGTAAGTAGGAATATCTATTCATAGAGACCAAATGTCAATACACACAAATTTTTTACAACACTGCAACTTGCTTTTTCACTTAGAACTTGGAGACTGTAGCACACTACCACTTAAAAAGTTGCCTCATTCTCTTTAAGGGCCTAATTGTTTTCCATTTCACTTGTGAACCAGAATTTATTTCTTTAATCCCATGAATAAGGCATGTTCAAAAAGTATAGTGAATGTTTAAATATTTTAAAAATTTATTACAGTAGAAGACACATTGTCATTAGTCCCCCTCCAAATACTCTCCCTTGCTCTGAACACACTTATCTCATCATTCTTACCACTTTCCGAGCAGTTCTAAATGTCATTTTTCATGAGTGTCTTTTGTTAGACTAGCACGGCTACCTCCATGTCCAGAATAGATTCAAAACATCTCTCCTTCATGGTCACTTTGACTTTTTGGGACATATTAGAAGTCTCAGGTGAATAAGGTGGATGAGGACACAACATAGTGTTTTCATGAGCCTGTATTTCTATTAGATGAAACACAGCAGCAACAACATTCACTATACAATCTGGCATCCTTTCAAGACTGTGCTCTTGGCTAAGGCACTACATAATATTCAATAGCCTCAAGCAGCCCCCAAAGAGCCCAAGAGTTAAGAGTCTGAGATTCCATCTTACTTTTCAAGGAATAAGCTAGCCTGTTACTTTGGTATGGCTATTGACAGCAGACATAAACCTCTGGGTCGACTGGGCTGGGGATTTAGCTCAGTGGTTTAAGTGCTTGCCTGGCAAGCATGAGGTCATGAGTTCAATCCCCAGTACAAAACACACACACACACACAAGTGTGTGCCACCATACCTGTTGGGGCTGGGGATTTAGCTCAGTGGCATAAGCACCTGCCTGGCAAGTGCGAGGTCATGAGTTCAATACCTGGTACTGCAAAAAAAAAAAAATGTGTAAAACCTCTGGGTCGATGACAAAGCCATGAGTCAATCTGGCCCAGTAGTAAGCATCTGGAAGCTGTTGGTTTATAGCTGTTTCTTGCGTCCCCAGGTTGCGCAGGAGCGCCTGGATGAGTGGTTGTACCCTGGGTAGGTTGTCTGTTAAAACATACCACTGAAATTGGAAGACCTGCCACTTTTGCCACAGGTGAGAGAAATCACCTTGGCCTTCAATTTTTCTCAATACAAACATAATCCTGAGAAGGGTTTCAAGAAAAGACCAGTCAGAGACTCAAATTCTTGCTGTACTCAGCAAGAGTGTGTTACATCTATAGAGAGAAGACTGCTTTCCCAACATATAGTCAAAACTTTTTGAACTTTGAATGATAGACAATCAATTTAAAATTGCTTAAATGAAACAAAATAATGAAGGATAAAGAAAATTTTTATTAACTATAAAAACCTCTTTCTCGTCCTCTCTCTCTCCCTTCCTCCCTGTCTCCCTACTCTTCCTCTACAAGGCCTCCATTCACTCTACTTGTAATCACGAGCAGATTACCTTCAGCACCAACCCAGATATAGCAGAACATGGCCTTTACCAACCTTTCTAATAGTAATCCTGGAATAAACACTCAGTGGCTATTTGGCTTAGCTTGGTCCTAAACCAATCACTGGGAGCAAGGGAAACAGTACTCTAATTGTCCCTACCGAGGGATGACCCCTTTCCAGAGCCAGAAATGGGATCAATTCTGCTTCAATCATGCAGACTGAGAATGAGGTTTTTATTCTCAGAAATTCAGTGTGGTTAACAGAAAACAAGGCAGCAAATGCTCAACAGACAAACATTGTGCCCATGGATAGATTATTTCTAAACCATTCATATAATAACAACAGAAAGCTAGCTGGGCTGACAAGATGGAATGCGCATTATTCTGATAAGATTAGCAAAGTTCCACAAATCTCAGTGGTACTTCTGCAGTGATGGTAGCTGACTGCTGGCACTCCCTGTGACTCCTGACAGTTGAGGCAGTTATCAGAAGGCTATAGCAGCTTGACTGCACCCCATTGCAGTGTGCATGGGGATCTGACAATACAGAAAGGGAAAAAAAAGAAAAGCATGATGAAACTGTTTCAAACTAATTGGTTCCTAATTGATTTTAATGCCTTCCTTCAATTTGATGCATCTTTTCTTCTGAATTGCCTCACACTAAGAACCAGGAGTGTTTCTTTATAACTGTAACCACAGGAAAAATCTACTTGCAGGAAATTACCTACCAGTGTTGCTATTGTTAGAATACAGTGATGTGCATGAGAAGGGGTGTATCCTCACAGGGACTTAGGGATTCTGATCTAAAAGAGGCATAAGCAATGTGTGGACTGGGTCAGGACTTTTCAGGAGAAAAAAGTCCTATTTCTCTTTCACAGTAAACTCAATCACTGCCACTGTTTGCCATTTGCAACAAGTTGTCTTTAATTTTGTTGTAGTGATTGTAGATACAAGTCACTGCTTCTTAGAGCTCCCTATCCCACAGAACTAAGGCCTCAGAATGTCACAGCACAAGTCTTTGTTATAGATAGCAAAAATGCAAAGGGTTATTCCATAGAGACTGGGCCACAGCATGTATCAGTGCTAGATAAGTGTAAATAAGAGTCTATATTAGGTTCCCCCCAAATAGCTGATTTGAGCCAATTTCAACGGAACATTCCTATTCTCTCATCTTCACCATAGGACACTGTTTCACTAAGAAAAAGATAAAAATATTATCATGTCAAGAAAATAAACATTCTTTGTTAAAAAGAATATGTTGTCTAGAGTCAGCTTATCCCAGACCTCATAGACACTGTTGTCCATTGAATATTCTGAGTCTCCCTCACCGCATGAATTGCTTGGCTTTTAATTACGGAGATAAAATACCTGACACACAGAATTTAAAGGAGAAAAGATTTACTGTGGCTCATGGTTTCAGGGGTTTCAGTCTGTGGTCATCAGACTCCAAGGCAGAAACATCATGATGGAAGGATATGACCAAGCGAAGCTGATCACCTCAGGGCAGCCAAAAAGCAGAACAGAATGGAGCCAGAAAGGAAAAGACCAGTGACCAGGTGTAGCCCAATGTCATACCCTCACGACCCACCCAGAAACACCCCAAAGTGTGCTTTGCTAACATCTTGAGCATCTCTCAAACCAATCAAGTTGACAGTCAGGATTAATCACCATACCATTTGAAGCCTGATGAACAGAATCCATATTATACCCATTTCTCCAAATTTTGGTATCATGGATGCTCTCTTCAAGGAAATGTCCACCCCTGAGCACAAACTATTAGCTGGCGAGGATCATGTATTTCTTCTCTAACTCTAACACATAGCAGTTTAAAAGAGAAAATGTCTATTCCACCATTTTTCCTAGATTCAAGAAAGTCAAAGGCATGCAGAATCTTTCTCAAAGCTATAACCAAATGTTTCCAGGGCCAGAGTCATCTCAAAACTCAATACATGTAGATGCTAAGTTTCCCTATGTGACCATCAGCAGGAATCAGGTCCTAACACTGTAGGCCAGAGACATCAATTCCTTTCCTCTGGATCTATTCACTGAGTAGCTCCTACAATATGGCAACTGTTTTTACTCAGAATGAGTGAAAAGAAAGAATGAGGAAAAGTGAGCAAAAAGAAAGCCTAATTTTGGCCTAATACTAGAAATGCCATTCTTTCACTATTGCTGTATTGTGTTTCTATAAAACTCACATGGAAAGAATCCATGAAAGAATAAATACCAGCAAGTGTCGTTCGTGGGAATCCTCTTAGAAGCTATCTATATCCCTGTCACACTGGTGTGAATCGTGCCTCATAGAGACTCAGGCAAATAGTAGGCTCAGTAAATATATGACCATAATTTACCCGGTCTGAAGGACTCAGACTGAAGGTCACAGCATGTACACTGAACATATGCAAGGAATAAATAAACAACACTTAGATAGTCCTATGGGTTCAATGCATCTGCTAAAGTTTATGTTTATAAATTGAATATCCAGTGCAATAAAAGTAGGATCTTTAAGAAGATATTGTGTCTTGAGGGCTCTCTATCCATGAATGAATGGATTAATGGCACTATCACAGTAGTTAATGTCAGAGTGGGTTTCTAAAAAGAGGATGAATTTGACCTCTATTCTCTCCCTCTCTCTGCCCCCTCCTTCCTCTCTTCCTTCTTCCCATTCTCCCTCTCCCCCTCCCCCTCTCTGTTTCTCTCTCTCGTTTCTCTCTCTCTTTCTCTCTCTCTCTCTCTCTCTCTCTCACACACACACACACACACACACACAATTTTGCCTTCCAATATAGGATAAAGTAGCAAGAACCCTTGTTGGATAAGCACCTCTTGAACTTTGACTACATAGGCTCTAGAACATGAGAGGTAAACCTTTATTCTTTGTAAACTTAGCAGTCTCATGAATTCTGTTATGGAAGCACAAAATGTACATATGAATTTTATTCCATTAACTCAAGTGTACCAAGTCTTTTGCCCATCAGATTGGCAAAATTGTAGTCTCAACCAATGGGAATTCCGGACAGTTCACCAATTCATGAAAAAATAATTAGTAGTGAGCTCAGAAGAAAATGGGAGGACATCTCCTGGTCCTAAGTCACAGGTCCTGGTCTAAATGTGCTTCACACTATGTGTTCCTCTGTCACCTGCTCATGTGCTGAGTGAGATGCTTATCCCTGTGACTTCTTTGGGGTCTCACTTCTGTGTCCTACTTTACAGCCAATTGTGAAGTTTCTAGACCAGAATGGAGCCAAGATTCTCAGTCACCCACCCTCTCTATGTCACATCTTGTGAGCATACTGCTTAGACATGGCTACCTATGCTCCTGCAGCCTCCCAGGACCAAGGCCACAGAGGAGGACTGGAGAATCTTTTTGTTTCCCAGCACCCCCAGATTCTTCACAGCTGAATTTGCATCCTGTTTGAATTCCCTTTGAAGCAAGTTGCAAATGGTTCTCTCACACCTGCTGACATTTTTGTTCTCCTTGTGTTTACCTCTCTTCTCACTTTGAGCCCAACCCCAGGCCAGTGGAACTTTTCCTAATCCAGGGCTAAGTAGTAGGAATCAGAATTGCTTTTGTGTTGACCTTGAGCATTTCTCTCTGAGTCACATCCATGTTTAACTTTCATGCTTTCTATTCATTCCCTGTCCCCCCCAGGGCACCTGGTGGCAATAGCAAAGATTATAATGTTCTCATGAGATTTCTGTTTGTTTATTTTCTTTTTAAATAAAGACTGGTAATTGGAGGTACCAAATTTTAAGGTATTTTTTGTGGCTGAATTTGCTTACCAGTACATATTGCTGACAAGCTCAAATATCAGCATGATCAGCTTTAGATGACAGAGGAAGTGTTACAGTTGAGTAGACCAAATATACTCCAGGTCCTTGTGTACAACAAAAAATTTCCAAGTGTGCACATCATAGTATGTAGCAAGTAACTTCATTTATTGAAGATCACAGGACAGTAACAAGAACAGGGAGAAGGGTGATGGGAAAGAGGGTAAAGGAATGAAGGAACAAAGGACTCTAGTAAAAAGCGAGAAAAGTGCTCAAGTATGAAAGGAGGAAAGAAAGGGCCTCAATAACTCAGGCTTCCAGTATTTACTGGGTCACACTGCTGATCTCAGGTCTCTCTCTCTCTCCCCTCTCCCCTCTCCCCTCCCTCCCCTCTCCCCTCTTCTTTCTCCTTATTAGCAATTTATACAACCTCCTAAGCTTAACCAGGATAATCATTAGGGCTGCTCTAAGTTTAAGCACAGATGATCATTAGTGTGATGTGGCATTTACAGTTGAAGGAAGAGAAGGGAGTGACTCAGTGCCTTTCTTTGTAACAGTACTAGAAGCATTTTAATACATGATTTCATTCTCCTAAAAAAAAACTCACTAAAATAACCAGGATGATTGTGAGTCAATAGGCACTTTAATTCAGTTCTCAGGGGCCAGTCCTTTTGAAGCCTCAATCTCTTTTGGCAAAAGGCTCTCTCTTTTTGTGTAGAAAAGTGAGTATACTAAACATGAAGACTTTCTAAACTGACCTAGGATTCCCAAAGTGAGATCCCATGATGGTTTGCAGATAATACAGATACAAAGGGAATAGACCTGAATCCCAGCCTCAGATATGCTGAGTTTGTGCTCCTCAAAATTGAAGAATGAATTCTAAGGAACAACAGAGGTTAAGAGGAGTAAAATGTATTGAGACAGATAGCTGCTGAAAGACAGGAGGGGATCCAAAAGTGACTTACCGAGGAGCCCACTTCTCTGAGAAAGTTTTTTACAGCAGAGTTACGAGAGGTGGGTACAAGGTTGGTCAAACTGTAAACAGCCAGTAAGATTACAAGTATAGCTGCTTAGCTAATATTAACCCAATAGTAGCAAAAGCATGTAGATAACACCATTAAACTTGGTTAATAATCTATAGTCTTAGTCTTAGTAGTCTTAGTTGGTGGGAGAGGATGACTTACCACTAATGAGACAGTGGTTTGCTTATATGGGAAATCTCAAAAGGATACTATGAATAATTTCAAACTTCTTTGGGAAAGAGTGTAAATCTGGTCATTGCAATTTTAATCTTCTTCAGATGTGCCTCCAGCCAGTTTTTGATAAGTTCTCATCTTCAGGACTGACTCCCTCAAGGGCCAAGCCTATAATATTTCTACCTAATTTAACTGTCTATAATAGTACATTGACTCTATAACTACATCAAGCAGTGACTGAAAACAGAGTACAGTATTAAACATTTTCCATATTGTATGTATTTCTCAATAGATGCTATTATGAATAAATAAAGTTCAAATTCTCTAAAAGCATTCTCCAATTCATAATAGTTTTTGTCCTTATGTACTTAGAAAGTAAAAGAATATGTGCAATACTGGGGTGGAAATTTTTATCTGTTGAGAAATAAACAATAGTGTTTTATATCATAAAAGGATCTTGATTCTCAAAAATGTTAGGAATCATTAAGACAAGCTATCTAGTTGAGCAAAAGGAATAAAACTAATACCAAAATATTGCATGAGATTACAGATCAATATAAAAAATCTCACATGTCCCTTTTTTCCCCCAAGAAACTGATAAAGTTATCCTAAAATTCATTTGGAAATGCAAGAATACAAAATAACCAAAACAATCTTGAAAAGAAAGGCCTAAATTAGAGGATTCACCCTTTCTGATCTCAAAACCTACTAAAAAGCAAAATGGTACTGACACAGGAATAGACATGTATATTAATGGAATAAAACAGCTAATCCAGAAATAAATACTCACATTTGCAGTTAACTGGTTTTCAATAAGGGTGTGAAGGATGGGGAAAAAAGTAGGTTTTTTTCAACAAATGATTCGGGAAAATGGATGTCTACGTACCAAAAAAAAAAAAAAAATGCAGCTGAACCCCTACCTCACACCACAACAAGAAATTAACTCAAAGTAATGATTATGAAGCTAAATGTAAAAGCTAAAATTATAGAACTCTTAGAAGAAAACATAGAAGTAAATCTTTGTGGCCTTGAACTAGTCAATGGTTTCTTAGCTATGACACCAAAAGCACAAGCAACAAAAGTAAAAATTGATGAAAAAGACTTGTCCTTGTGAACTAACTTAAAATGCCTATTACACCACAGTCAATCTGGGCCTTCATAAAACTGGAACATCATCAAAATTTAATACTTTTTTCACTCCAAGAACATTATCAAAAAAGTAGGGGAAAAGTCATAGAATGAAAGAACATATTTTCAAGTTTGCAAGTTATATACCTGATAAGGACTATAATCTAGAATATATAAAGAATGCTTGCAGCCTAGCAATAAAAAGGCAAATAACCTAATCTTAATCTGAGCAAAGGATTCTACAACCTTTTCTCCAAGAAGATATACAAATGACCAATAAGGTCAAGAAAAGACATTAGTCATTGGAGAAAATGTAAATTAAAACCACAATGAGGAATAGTTTTATATCCACTAGGGTGGTTATAATCAGACAGACAATAGTAAGAGTTAACAAGGATGTGGTGAGATTGAAAT
Source organism: Hydrochoerus hydrochaeris (assembly GCA_004027455.1). Taxonomy (NCBI): domain Eukaryota; kingdom Metazoa; phylum Chordata; class Mammalia; order Rodentia; family Hydrochaeridae; genus Hydrochoerus; species Hydrochoerus hydrochaeris. The sequence goes on along the minus strand of PVLA01007948.1, from coordinate 47,871 downwards.
CTTCATACATTCTAGTAGGATTGTAAAACAATGCAGTTAGTATGGAAAATGGTTTAACTTTTCTTCAAAATTTTAAACAGAGTTGTTGTATGACCCAAAATCCCAGGCTTAGGCATATACCCAAGAAAATGAAAGCATGTATTTGCATAAAATCTATACACAGACATTCATGATAACATTAACCATAATAGACTGAGAACAAATGTTCATCAACTGATGACTACTCATACTGTATATACTACTCTCCTGTTAGTTACACAAGAAGCTCTCTTGGTTATCAAAACCACTATCATAGTACATGATTGCTAACATTCAAGTAACCCTTGTTTTACTTAACAATGGACCTAAAACACAGGGTAGTCTTTCTGGCAATTTAGACATGACAAAGGGTAAGTGTAAAGAAGTCCTATAAAGTGAAAATGTGAAAGCACAAAGAGACATTTGGAGAAGAGAAAGAGGCAAGTTACATAACTTTAAATTAATTACAACATATTATTGTAGTATATTGTTATACATTGTCATAATTATAATATGTTGTTATAATTTTTCCATTTTACTATTAGTTTTTGTGTTTAATCTGTAACTGTGCTTAACTTATAATTGAACTTTTCACAGCTATGAATAGGGATAAACCTAGTATATGTAAAGTTTGAAACCAACTATAGACTATCCATGGTTTCAGGCATCTGCAGGATGATGAGCAGGAAACTAGAACATGGAAGAAGCCAGTCCACTCACAGAGGGTCCCACATTCCATTACAAATGCACATGAAATGTCAGGAATAGGTAAATCTCTATACAAGGAAGTAGATTAGTTGTTACCAAGGGCTGAGGGTGCTGACTCCTAATGGATCTGAGGTTTTTCCTGGGGTAATAAAAATGTCCAAAATTTAATAGCAGAGATGGCTGCATGATTCTCAGAATAGATGAAGAATCACTGAATTGCACAAAAGTAGAAAACATTTTTGTGGAGGGCCAAATAATAAATATTTTAGGTTTTGAGCCATATGATCTTTGATAGTACTACTCAATTCTGCAATTTTAATGCAAAATAAACTGGACAATATGTAGATGAAAAAGCATAGTTTTGTTCTAATAAACTCTTATTCACAGAAACAGGCAGTGGTCCTAAATGTACAGATGCAGGGTGCCAATTCTTTCTGTAGGCAGTGATATTTTTAAATAAGGGGCCATGCCTTATTCATAGCTGCATCTTTTGTACAGCCCAGCCATAAGAGTGACTCAATACATGTTTACTTGAAACACATAGAAATGCTCTTACACAATATCCCACCAATAGGCTAAGGAAAGGTCTAGAATTTTCTATCCCTCTTGCCTTTGGCAGAGCCCAGGGCTGTGGTTATCAGTTGTCCTCTGATGGACTATTGCAGGATCCTGCAACCTGCAGACAAATGGACCTAGAGTTGAAAGGAAGGGGGTAGAAATGGAAGAGTAACTTCCAATCAATTGGTGAAGATTAAAATGAGGAGCCAGTTTAATACTCAAGTTATCACACCTTGTCCATTCCTGGAACAGCTGCACTGGTCAGAAGAGAGAGTTCTGGCCTAAGTCTCTCAAGAACTACATTCTCTAGTTCTGCAAACTTTGTGGAGACCCACAGAACCAACATATATCAGGAGGAAACACTGTGTGGTTCTCTTCTGAGAGAGGACTTTGTCCTATTGTGCTAAACCTAGTTCAGACTCTGTAGCAGGCTTTACCTAAGAACCCAACTTTAATACTTATCCACCTTATCCAGTGGGGTAAATTACAGCATTTGCCATCCTGACTTAATAGGGTTAGTGAATTTTGCTTGTTCTGTAACTGTTCATTTCAGTGCAACATAAGAAGAGAGATGAACCAATGAAATTTATGTTCCATTAAGAACAGTGAGGGAATATAAAGCACATTTTCTCTCTCCGGGCTTTCTCAGGGATGGATGATGGGGTGCTCCATTCGGCATTCATAGATCTTGACTTCCCTCCTTTTGGGAAGATACCACTGGGTGAACAAGAGGGGCAAGCTTTCAGCTGTGTTCCACTATGGCAAACAGATCTGAGTCATCTATACCTTCTGAATTATTTAGAGCTTAACAAACTAGGTACCCATTAGTATAGAACCATTTGAAGCTGAAAAGAACACAAATAAATATTCATTTATATAGTAGCATATTACACTTATTTGACACACCATTGAAGAATATATTGGGGGAACAAAATGAATTAAGGAAATATATGAAGACATATTCTTTGCAGCAGAACATACTGGATAGAAATTGTGTTATAGCTCACATTACTTTTACATGAAATTAATTGATGTATTTTTATGTCTATGAAAACAGGTTATGAGGTTTGGAATATACTCAATATATTGAGCTCTGTGATCTTTTAAGTTTCAGGTATGAAACCTTAAAGTCCCCCAGGACAAAGGAATCACCTATTTTTGAATAGCAGGCTGATAACAGAAGCAAAGAATGTCTTATGAAACATTAACACACATAACCCATAGCCATTTATAGCTTGATGTTTTAATATTACCAAACACACCCCTCACTACATTCTCAGTGCAGGCATTTCAAAGAATTTGGTACTGGGGAAGGAGGAGAAGATATAGACAAAAGTTTAAAGCCTTTCCATTGAAAATGTGAAAGAGATCTTCACGTTTTTATTTACAAAATTTCTAACTTCAAAAACATAGTGTCCTTATGTGAGGTTTACCTCAATAAACTAAAGACAAAAGTTGTAAGTCATTGGACTTCCCAAGAAACTTAAAAAGATATTAGGTCACATAAGAAGAGCAGAGGCAGGAAAGGGACCAGGCATGATGAGTTACAGTTCCCTGTCTCGGGAGGGTGTTTCCATTCCTCCTGCTCTAGCTTCATTCACAGTCTGTGCTGCAAGATGTATAAGACCTCCTCATGACACTGACAGTGTTGAAAGAAAGGACTGTACCTTGAAAGTGTTTGTTAGGACTTAAAAACTGTAAATTCCTCCATGTGGGATCACCTTCAAGATTCACGGGCCAAACCTTAGCCACATGTCACTTCCTAAACCAGCTACTAATTTAATATAGTCAGGATATACTGGTGGGACCTGGGACCACTTTTCTATAAGTCATGTATAGTAGGGTTAACTTGTTAAAAAGAGGAAGAAAAACAACACCACTGCACACACATCTCTGTTTTTCTGGATTCCTGCAGCTAGACTTATTTAATGTATCAGCAGCCTCCCTGAATCCACACCCCCACCTTCACTCCATCAGCAGCTAGGCCAGTCTTGAGCAGAGATCACCTGTTTCCACTATCTCTAGCTGCAAAACAAGCCAAACTTCAAACTTATTGGCCTAAAGCAACAACCATTTTAATTGTTCACAACTCCACAAGTCAGGAAGTTGCATTTCTGCTCCATGATTAACTGAGATTTAGTTATGGGATTGGCTGAGATTTAGTTATGACATACTTAGAAGCAGCTATCTGACTGAGTTCTTTGGTCACCCTCCGTGTAAGGCACCCATATGTTCACACTGGCCTTCCTCACAGCATGGCTATCTCAGAATACAAAGGAGAGGATTCTTACAGCATGAGTCCAATGTACAAGTGATCCCTGACTGGGCCCCTGACTGATTACATTTTCTGGTAGCTCATCCACCAAATCAAGTTACCTGACCAAGTCCAGAGTCCAATATGAGACGGACAGCACAAGAATGTGAATATTGAGAAAAATGGTTTATTTGGAAGGCATGAATATAACAATCTGTCACACCCCAGACATGGCTCTTCTTTGAGTCCTGACCAAACCCAATCCTGTGTCCCAGTTCTTATCAGTGTACTTCTGCTGTCTCCATGAAATTCACTTTTAGCAGTTCTCTCTGTACCCAGAACCTCTGCACACACGTTGGTGCCCAGAAGTAAAACAGGCCATGTTGAACATTAAGCAAGTATGTATGAGTTCCCATATATTTTTAATCTTCTTTAGCATATGTTTCTGATATATAATAATTGCATTCATCTTGAGAATTGATACAAATACACATCACATCTTAATCATTTTTATTTCCCCTTCCCCTCTCTGTTCTCCTATTTCTTTCCTTCACCACTTTACCTTCCCAAGAGCTTCTTTGAAACATATGCACAATGCCGTCTATTGATCCTGCTTATTAAGGTCATCCCAGGTCTTTGGCTACTGTCCTGGGTTTCCCACTCTTCTCTAATATTGCTCCTTGCCATACCACCTGATGAGTTCAATATTCATATAGATAATCCCTCCGGGACCTTGACCTCTCCATTTCTTGATCTTTTGTCTCCAATTACTTTTTCCAGCTCTGCTCACACCTACCTTACTCTTTGGCATTGCCATTTACTACACCCTCCATAATTTCTGTTTCACACACCTCATCCTCATATACCACCTTTTATTTTAACATCTCTAGCTTATTCCCTCTGTACTCCAATACCAAACATCCTTAGACCACATAAGGATCTTTGACCTAGCCCTCATTTCACTAAATCTACCCTGACTCTCTAATTAGCTTACGTGGCCCATGATAATAATCAATTCTCCACAGACATAATTGTGTTTTTGCTGCTCTTGTTCTCCATGGCATGAAGCTGGCAGAAAACACAGTCCTGATTAACCTGACTTTCCATATGCTCTTCACTAACATAGCCAAGAGGCCACAGTAAAAGCACACAACTAAGATGAGTTGCCTCAGTCAAATTAATGTCAGTGACATCCAGTGGGCCTGGAGTGCTGTTTGTCACTCCTACCAGGCAGTTCACACCCCTACTCCATGGTGAGTAATTCACACCTCTTTCTTCTCAAGTTTCCACCCCCTTTCCATTCCAACTCTCATCTGAGGACTTTGCCTTTTATTTTACTGAGAAAATAGAAAACACCAGAAGAGAACGTTCACATTTTCTCTCCCATGTGCTCTTCTTTCCCTCTCCAGCTCACCTTCTTTCTCCTTAGTTCCCTGGAAGCTTGCATTTCAGCCTTCATCTCAGGGTCACTTCAACTTCTTCTGCAGAGCATCATAATCATCTTGCTTTTCTACCACCACAAGTTCCATCATCACCACTCCAATATGGTAGCCTTAACCCTCAAAACCACCAAGCTTGTTTCTTAGAGTTCCACCTCCAAACTTCCAGTTTGAAAAAAATCTTATTGTCCTAATTCTTGTCACATGGTGACTTTTAGTCAATCAGCTCTGGCCACAGAAGGGAGTTATGCTACACACGAGAACCTTAGAAAAGTAGATCACAGAAAACATAGGGCTCAGGGGGCTAAAGGAGGATCAATAGTTCCAAGACCACTGTTATGGATTAAAAACTCGTAGTCAGCTTAACATCAGCTGAATTAAATCACCATGGTGATGAGTATAGATGGCCCAACTGCAGAAAGTTGCCAGCATAAGAGGAGACAAGGAAAGGAAAAGTAAGGTGTTGTTGGTTCTCTTAAGTGTTGCTGTTTTGAGTCATTGGTTCTCCTGGAGGAGCTTGTCATGGTGGCTTCCCTGATTGAATTCTGCCATTATCATCAGAGAAGCTTGGGACCTAGTGGAAGAAAATGGCTGGGTTCACTTTGGGGGAGCTTTGCTCCTTACATGGAGCATTGCTTCCAGGCTACAGAAAGGAAGATGTGTGCTATTTAATATCCAGGAGAAGTTTATCACACTGGCTTCCTGGTATGATTCACTTATTGTCATCATCAGAGGAGCTCAGGACTTCATTGTCACCGAGAATGGCTGTAGTGCTTTTCAGGGCAGCCCTAGTCCTTATTTTGAGCATGACTTCTTGGCTCCAGTATAGAACCCTCAACCTACTGACACAGCTCCTTCACATCACTAGCATAGACTTTCTAGCTTCCACTACTGACCTTTGGGCCTTTCCAGTGCAGATCTGTAAAACAGACTGGCATGAGTCCTTCTTATGGGCTCTAGACTTCCAGCTGGACTCATGGGAGGCACTGTCATGGCCTCTGGGTCTTCAGCTGGACTCATGAAGGACACTGCTGAAGGATCCAGGACCTTGGCTGAATATTCTGGGTCTTTAGTGTTGTGGACAGATTTCCAGCACTTTCTTGTAATTAACTCTGGGTGACCATCATAAAATAATATTATAAATTCTGTGTCCTGTAACTATTCTCCCTGCAACCCTTGACTACAAAAACTACCACAGGCAACTTGAAAGACTCTATCTCAAAATTTAAAAAAAAAAAAGACTAAGGGTATAGCTTTGTGAAACAAAGTGCTTGTTTAACATTTATAGAGTCCTGGATTTAATCCCCACTAACATGGAAAGAGAAAGAAGCAAAGGAAAAGAGGAGAAGAGAGGAGGGGAGGGGAGGGGACGCAGGTTAATAAAGGGGAGAAGAGGGAAAAAGGAAAAAGGAGAAGGAGGAGAAGGGAAGACAGAAAAGAAGGAGAGAGGGACAGCAACTAGTCAAAATCAAAACAAAAACTCTTCCAAAATCCTGTCTTCCACTTAAGGGAAAAACTGCATTGTATACATAGGACATTTAAAATTTAGACAATATAACTTTTTTGGAGAATTAAGAGTTTGTGAAATGAATCTAAGGAAACCATAGATAAACAGCATTGTATTTGCCTCTGAGTCTCCTAGACCTTGAATCTCTTAGAGCCCAGAACTGGCCCTATTAATCTTTATAATCCAGTAAATAATGTGGTACCTATCATTCAATATTTGCTACATTGAACAGAGTTTTCTGGAAGAAAACAAAAACAGAAAAAATGACGACATCATGGGCACAGCAGTTCCCCTTGTCTATAAAAAGGGGGTATTTAAGTCTTCCCACAGAGTCAGATTTTTCTCTAGCACTGAATATTATAAGAGACTGTGAAGAGAAATCTTTATTTGTATGACATTTGGTCACATAATGGACAATGGTCTCATCTAAGGCTTAGCGAAAGCCTCAGAAGGGCCCTTCAACTGCCCATTTCTTATATTAGCTCTGCAAAAGCCAATACAACACTACTTCAAAACTCCAGGATGGCATTTCCATGGAGAGATGAACCAATCTGGCAGAGTAGGCTGCTTTCTGACCAGATGAAGGAGTAGAAGTGAGAAAACCTGAAGATGTGGCTCTGAGCCATAGGTAGGAAGCTGGAAGCCAGGATGCTATGCCAGAATCACCTGGGAGAATTTTTTAAAATATAAAACCCTCCTTCTACTATGGTTCTCATATTGTCTGGATCCCTGAGAGTGGAGGTAAGGCAGCATCAAGCAAATTACAGGCATATGTATATTGAAAAATACAGCTTCCATTCCTCCCTGACCCCTTCACTGTCTGGAGTACTAATCACCTTGGGTCATGCTCTTGTATTTGATGTATCTGAATATGAGTATACAGTTTATGTATGCATGTATTTATATGCCACTGAATCCCAGAAAGGATGGCAGATGGCTTACACATACTTTTAAAATACAAAAAAAGGAGGATTAAAAAATAGAAATGAAATGCCAATGAGAAAAATGATGTTGGAAATTCAAATGCTAGTAGCCATAAGTGCACTTTCACAAAGTTCAGCCAGCATCAGTTCAAGAGAGACTGTGCTCCCTGGGAGGATAGAATGCCACTGGGATGGCTGTTAAAGAAGCTGGCTCTTCCTTACAAGGTGCAGACCTTGACTTGAGTGCTTACCAGATAGGAGAGAGGCGGGCAGCCAGGGTACCATTTTATAAAATCGGGGTTGTCACTGGGTTCCCATGACAGGAGATTTGGAATTTGGGGGATTAGCAGGCAAGGTAAACAGTTGTTAGGTCTTACTGCTGTCTTCCTAACCAGAGTGAGGACCCACTCTGAAATTCAGCCTTTTACACTCAGATTCTATCCTGATGAAGTGGCTGAACTACAGACTATATGTCTAGGTCATCTTAATACTGATTCTGTTTTGAATGAATTTATTTTTTCTTGAGTATACATTTGTGATATATAATCAATGCATTCATCATAGGGAATTGGCACATATATGTATTGAACCTTAGTTCTTTTTACTTCTCCTCTTTGCTCCTCTGAATTCTAATTGATTAATGCTATCTTCCTGCAAATATGAAACACTTATACTTGGAAAGAGACCATGCATTTATATTAGATCTCGAAACAGGACTGAAAACATTGGTATATGGGTGAAATAGCATTACAGGGGAAGGGACAGATCAATTGATTTCACCTAGGGATTATAAATAAGTATAGGTCAGATAACTGATGACTTTTAAAGTACAGGTTGCTTAAATTCATTACAAGTTGCACATCCCTAATCCAAAAATCCAAAATGCTCCAAAACCCAATACTTTTTCATTGTCATAGTACTCAGAATTTCAGATTTTTCAGATTAGATATGCATAACAAGTAAAGTCTATGCACATATTCCAAAGTCCAAAATTTTTAAAATCTGAAACTGTTCTGGTTCCAAGTGTTTTTGGATAATGGATTCTTAATTTTTATCTCATGGAAGCATTTCAGTCACTCATTTAGGCACTTGCTTTCATCAGCATCCATATGGTACAGGTGAGGAAATAGGCCCTCAGAGGATAATTCAACATCTAAACATTGAGGTAGGATTCAAACTCAGCAGTCAGGCCAGTCAGAAATGTAAATAAAAGAGAGGTGAAGAATGATGTGTAGTCTGTAGTTCATGGGACACAAATTTTAAAAACTAGTCTTCAGCTATTCCCTGAAGCCCAGTGGACTCAGCTTTTTTGGACCAGTGAGAGAGCAGACCCCCATGGAAGAAAATGTTTCTTCAGTTTCCCTTTTAAGTGCTGTACCGAGTCCTCAGTTCTGCCAAAGTAAAATTTTCTGCTGACAATTTTGTACTGTAGTCATTTGGGTTAGTCTCAGCCAGTGGAGAAGGGTCTGCAGGGAAGAGATGGAATGTGGTGCTTAGGGTGACCAAGAATTGAGCCTTCTGGCCCAGGAGTTTTCAGTAACTTTTTTTAAACTCATGCCACTTTTTAATGAAACTTTCCATCATTGCTCTGCAAATAACTGATGTGCAACTTTCCTCTCAGTCAAGATTTTTGTTCGTTTTACATTTCTAGTTAGAACTATGAAAATTTGTTTGTCTCCCAAAGACAGATTTTGTTAAAGATTTAATATAAGTTTTCAAACCTCTCTTTCCCCACTTCCTGTGGAAAAACCTCACCTTCCTATTGCCTTTGAGGATTTTTGCATGCCATGCTGCCAGACACATAATTTCTCTGAAATATTGACTAGTGTTCAGAAACCATGTGGAAGAATAAGAAAACTTGTTTTTGACCTCTAGTCTGGGTTATAATATCCTCATATACATCACCAGATTAGCAAAATCACACAATCTGAAGAAGTTTGGATAATTAATTACTTTTAATACCTTTAAAACTGTATTTCTAAGTATCTTATTCATATTTATTTCTTTTTATTTGATTACAAAATTATGGCAGATGTTCTACATGCTTACATAGTTTTATTTGATGCTTGAGCCATAAATACATGACCAGCTGTTAACCTTTGAGATTCTAATGCAAATGTGCAGTGTGTGTGTACAAAGAAGCCTGGGCTAACACAGGCAGCTGGGAGTGTTTTGCAAAAGTCCCTCATTCATAATTAAATGGCACATAATAATATTTTTTCAATACTAGTTAATGTATTGCATATTGTTATCTTAGAAGTAGTTGTTCAGGTCATAAGATATAGGCATAAAAATTGACCAATCAAACAATTACAGCACAAACTGTTCTTTTTGATGAACTAACAGATTAGTAGTACAGTTATCTATCTTGAATAATATTATAATAACAAAAAGGAAATAAAATGCTCAAAAGGAAAGAAAAACTGAGATGGGGAAGGAGAAAAAGAAGAAAGGAAAAGGTTATATGTATGTAGGTATATACATAGAATAATATTTCTTACAGTGTTTTAAATTTGAGGATTTTAAACTACAGGTATATAGTTCCTTGCAGGTTTGATTAGTTACTTCCTAAGTAGCTGAAACTGTCTAAATCCATAGCTGGATGTTGAGAAACTTGTGCTTTGATTATCCTCCTAGGCTTGAGGCCAGAGCAGCCTCCACAGTGGAACTTTAAGAAATGCTTCTTCCTAAAGATTCAGAGAGAGGTTATCTAATGACAGGTATAAGCTTTGGAGCCAGGAGAGTATTTCTGGTTTTACATTATTTTGTTGCTTATAGCATTTAATTTTAAACATGTAAAACTCACGAAAAGTTGCAAAGACAGTTGCAAGCTTTCCCTTATACCTTTCCCCTGAGTTCCCTCATAACTTTATATTCCTAAGCATGGCACATAGAGGAGACCTGCTCCAATAGCAAACACTGACCACATGCACAATGTGCCAGAAACTGTTCAAATGGCAGCAGAGAGCTAATTTATTTTGTCCTCGCATCAAAACTTTGTGATAAGCCTGGGGAGCCCCCATGCTAACAACTGAGGGAAGCAAGGCATGTAGAGGTTAAACTTCCCTTTGTCAGAATTAAACCCAGTCCATCTGGCTCTAGAGCTCATGTTTAAATACATACTTTCACCCGGAATTTTTTCCATGTGCCAAGTTACTCTGCCATACCCTGTTGTTTATAAAACTTAAGTTGTTTAAATATATTTTAATTAAGGAAAAGAATACCTTTTATAGGGTCTAGCACCCTGCTATACTGTTAAAAATTTACCCTGTGTTTATGTCTTCCAATTTTCCCCTATATCCACATCACACATTCCTTCAATGACTTTCAAAAACTGCTCTTTCAAGCACTAAGAAACACATTTTTGAGACCAACAGTAAAGTCAGTGAATGCTATGAATCACTCACAGTCAAGCAACATTTTCATGAAGTTTTACCCAGGAATAAACTGGCTCTGGATATGCTTTGGTACTCCAGGTACATTGCCAGTGATCCTCACTGAGAAAAAGTTAGCTATGGGTACAAAAGATAAAATTTGCAAAGGCTATCAAGGATAACCTAAAATTTGCTCTAAAATTTGCTCTAAAATTTAGAGCCCACAAGGAGAAATTAATAAACTAAAAACAATGCTCCAAAGCATTTAAGAAGAAAGGATGAAAATAGATTTTATTCCCTAATTAACTCTAATGATAAAAATAAATTCCAGCTACTCAGTACATGTAGACTACAAACAAAGCTCTTTATAATCTGTCTAATACTCATAACTTCCACAAAGCAGTACCCATTCACTGAGAAGGAAGCCTGAGTTTGGGTTTCTTTCCCTATCTAGAGAGAGGAAAAGGAATAGAATCTAGAATCCCAACTCTGTTGTCTGCTTACTTTGATTCTAACAAACAAGAATGAGCTAACAATGCAGGGATAAGCTAAGTAAGAGAAAAATTTGTTGCATTGTTAACTAGGAGGTATACCTTAATAGTCACTTGAAGCTTCTGTAGGACATTTCATAATGGAATTAGTAAGTTCATTAACTCTTTTTGATTTTCTAACCTAGCTCATTCACCACTTGCTCCCCACGCTTGCCTTAGTTTTTGCAGGAGTACAAACTTATTTTAGACCAAATTTACTGACAAGAGCTCATTGAGCCAAGAATCTATATTCCATGCTTTAGCTCTTATTTCTGTTTGTTTGGCTAACAAAAATAAGTATTCAGACATGATTTATAGTAAATAAAATTGAAATGCCATTGATGTACTGTAGAGGGAAAATTTTTAGTTAAGAAAGGTTGGAATGCTAAAATGCAATGATCATTTAAAATCTGCTCATCCATTCTGAAAGGATCCAAAAGACACACCCTTTACCAAGACTGTGAATAATATATGTGATAAAATCAAAGTGCAAGGATGCTCCTCTGACATCCTTGAAGAGTTCATTGTTTGCCCTTCTTTGCAGCTCAGCTATTATAGCATGGCTTATGATCAAATTATTATTCCTGAATGCAATGGGAATGATAGGATTCTGGGATGATAAGGCCAAGTGAAATTACAACCAAAGGAGTAATACAAATTAATCTGATTCACAGAGATCTTGAGCAGTGACTGGCGAATCATATTACCTCTAAAATTTAAATAAATAAGTAGTCTTTGAAAGATTCCTTTGCCTATATAAGTAGAAATCTGTAAGCCAAGTGAACAGAAATCTAGTTTAAGTCACCAAATGAGAAAATCATAGTCTTTTGATCATCTCCAAGCCTTGAACTGACCCACCAACTTCACGCTTATGCTTGAAGAAGAGCCCTGCTATACTGTTAAAAATTTACCCTGTGTTTATGTCTTCCAATTTTCCCATATGACCTGTGGACATTCACTAGGGTGACTGCCTCAGAGCAGTAACAACCAGACTTCTCAGGTATTATGGAACAAGGCCAGCACTATTTCTGAATACTGAAAGTGTTCCTATAATCTACCAAAGCCAGCATTTATAGAGGTCAAATAATTCATGGAGTTTTAGATTAGCTCTGTGTCAGGGTAGAACCAGTGGGGCCTGAAATCATCCTGTCGTCATTCCCTCAGTTAGCATATTATGCATAGTTAGCATAGACATAGTGAAGAGAATCCCACATTATTTTCCTAACCTACTGAGCACAGGCTACTATGGTAGGAAAGGCCAAACAAAAGCCACTAGTACTGTCTCTACTTAAACACAATACAATGTTACTGTGGAGATTATAAAAATTACTATCACCACCAAGAACTTAAAAGGTGCAAAGATGTTGATTTCTACTACATCGTCATCCAACTAGTCTGTAGTAGTTGGTCTGTGTACAAAACTAATGGAGCTTAGAGATGACAGTAATTATCTTTGATTGCAGCTTCTCTTGCAGATGTAGGTTTGTTGCTGAAGAAAATCAACACATCCCCTCTCACTTGGTATATGGCCTTTTCTCTATTTGTTTTAATAAAACCATCACAGCTGGGCATGGTGGTTCACATCTGTAATCCCACCACTTGGGAGACTGAGGCACAAAGATTTCCATGAGTTCAAGGACATCCTAGACTACCTAATAAGTCCCTATCTCAAAAAATAAACAAAAAGGTGTGGCATGTAGTATTTGGGACATGCTATATTAACAAGACAATCAGAAACAGTTTCTTTTAGAAGGCAGGAACAGCAATACACCTTCACTGTTCTACCTTAGGGCAATGTAAACTCTCCAGCTCTGTGCCATAATCTAATGCACGGAGATATGATCACCTTATGACTTCACAGGACCAAGTGTTAATCTATTAGAGTTAAGATAGTGTGCTAATTGGACCTTATGAACAATGATTTTAGGCACATTGAGAAAGCATTTGCATTAGGGTAATGGAAATAAAATTCCCAAAACCCAGTAAAATTTTATGCTCTAGGGCAATCTCTTCCAGTGTTCAGGATAAGTTGCTGTACCAGGCCACTAAACACAGGAAATGACACAAAAAATAGTATATCTCTTGGAATTGGTAATTTTGAGGTAACATATACCCATTTACCAAATAGCCCCAAAAGCTGCTAGGTTTTACTGGGTCCCAGAACAAGAGAAGACTTTAAATAGATTTTGGCTGTTATGCAAGTTGCTCTACCATTTAGACCGTATGACCCACAGATCTAACCATGCATAACATTTCATGGCTGATAGCAGTGATATATGTAACTATGTGAATTACAGGGAAGACTCAGCAAAACCATGATGTCCTCTGCAAATAACTACTCTCACTTTGAGACATAATAATGGTCTTTTCTTGCTACTGAGTCTTGGTAGAGAAAAAATGACTATGGTACACCAACTTACTATATGATTAGAATTACCCAGTATAAACTAAGGTTTATCTGACCCATCAAACCATAAAACTCAGCATTCACAGCAGTGCTTGTTTATCAAATAGAAGTGGTACATATGAGGTCAGCCTGGAGCAGGTCCTGAGAAGATAAATTGCATGAGGAAGTGCCCTGGAAGTTCCTGGTTTCTATTTCTACTACAATGCCTTCTCTTTTTCACCACATATCTGTGGTTTCATGGGGAATTCCCTAAAATCCATTGACTGAGCAAGGAAAGAAAAACAAACCTTTCAGCATAGTTTACAGATGACTGCTTGTGAAGATGGGTGGCTCCAGTACTGCAACCGCACACTGGAATGGCCCAGGACAATGAGAGGAAAATGCTGTGAACGGCTAGAACCTAGAGTATGGTGGCTGATGGTTTATTTTGCTAGGTGCAAAGAATTGTGAGTCTAAACTGTTTCATGGGCTGTAGTTAATGTTTTGAATGAAAAGTCTGGTACTAAGGAGCAAGATTGAAAAATCTAAAAGATCTAAGGGAGGGTACATGGATAAGGCTGACTGAATAGAAATGGGATGTGAATATTGGTACCTCATGCACAATGCTTAATAAAGGGTCATTTCATCAGTGAAGAAAGTTAAAAATCATGTTGATAGGATGACCTATTCTGTGGATACTAGTAGCTTCTTTTCCTAGCAACTTTGGCCAATCACCAGGAGACTCATTAACAAAGGAACATTTAGTTGGGGAACATGGACATCTATTTACCAAGACCATCAGGTCTTAACTATCATGAGCATCCAATCTGCCTACAGCAAAAGCTAACACTGAGCCATAGGTATGGTGCCCTTCCTCAGGATGATTGCATAGCAAGTTGATTATCTAGTATGACCTCTGTTATGGAAGACAGAATATTTTGTTCTTTGCTACTTACCCTGTGTATGGATTTGCCTTCCCTGTCAGTTAAGTTTCTGCCAAAACTATCACGTGTGGACTTACAGAGTATCTTATCCCCCTTGCTTCATGGTATTCCAAACTGCCTGACTTCTGTCCAAAGAACTCACTTCACAGAAAATAAGGGATGATGTTATGTTCATGGAATTCATGGGATTGACTGGTCATATGATGCTCCTCATCATACTGAAGCAGCTGGCCTGGCAGGATGTGGGATGACCTTTGAGCTCTCCCTTACAGCATAAAGGAAATAGAGTAACACTGGTAGAGTGGCTCATATCCTCAGGGACACTGCACTCTCAATAGCATCCAATATCTCATAGCCAGAAGTCACAGATTTGGAAATCAAGTGCCAAAAATGAAAGAACCATTCACTGCTCCATCCACTGATCTACTAGAAAAATTTTGCTATCTCTCAACTTTAGGTTCTGCCGGCTTAGGAGTGTTAATTCCAAAAGGAGAAATGTTTCCACTTACAGCCCAACAATGATTCCATTGAACAGGAAGTTGAGTCTTCCATCCTGCCACTTTGGACTCCTTGAGCCAATGAATTAAGAGGTCAAAGGTGGGGGTGGTTAACATTTGGGCTGTGATAATCAATCCTGCCTCCTGGGGGAAACTAGGGTGCTGTTGCATAAGAAGTATGAGGAGAAGTGGGTCTGAATAAGAAGATTCTCTAGGGTATCTCTTAAATTTCCAGGTGCCAAAATTAAATTCAATAGTTCAGCTGAGTCAGGACTCCTAATGGGCCAAATCCTTAAGGAGTTGTGCTACTGACTAGACAGGTTATTATAGTTAGCTGAGTTGCTTATTGAACGCAAAAGAACTTATGGATTGGATAGTGAAAGAAGATAGGTATAGCCCATCTTCAAACTTGTGATACATTTCATCAAGTACTGTGATATTTATGAATGTTTATTCCTTATTTTGATACAAATATTTATGCCTGTATTACTGAATGTTTTTGTTTCTCATTTTCTTCCCTTTATTATCTTACATAAAATATGTTCATAAATATAACTCTACAACTCAGTATTAAGGTAGAGGACATAAAAGGACAGTATTACTTTCCTAGAAGGAGAATGTATATTACTAAAAGAAAAAAAATAAAATAAAAATAAAAAAGACTGTAATTTATTTAAAAGGAAAAGTTAGAGTGCCTTGGTACATTGGATAGTTGTATTATGTTAAGTGGAAGAATGACTTTATCACTCTCTGTTTGGAGGTTAAGTCTGGTTTCAGGAGATTGAGGTGAGTGACAAGTGGTCAAAGACAGAACCAGGAGCTTTGTAATATTTCATCTTGATTAATGGTTGGGGGACTACAAAAGAGGTTCTCATAGGAGTTCTCTGGCAAAAGGGTTTTGTAACTTACACTTGTTCTCACTTATCTGCTAGCTAGGCCCATCATGTTAGGAAGAAGTTTGGCCTGTGATTGCCCTAATTTCCCCTGTAAACCAGTGATGGTGAACATTTTAAAGGTGAGTGCCCAAACTGCAACCCAAAACCCATTTATCTATGGCAAAGTGCCAACAATGCAATAAAATCTGAATACTAAGGTGCAGGTTTAGAAAAGACAACTCATACATTAACATCCGTTGTCTTAAAAGAAATACAACACACATGTCATATATTTACCACCATTGCAGACCCCTCTGAACTGTTGCAACTCCTGGCCCAAGCTATAGTTCACTTCTTGGTGAAGGGCCTCAGCTTCTGCAGTTCTGCAGGCTGCTTAGATAACCCAGCACTGACAAGGATTTCAGTTCATCCTACAGACTCCTATTCTTTCTCTCTTCTGCTTTACATCCACATAAACACGTGTGCATATAGTGTGTGTGTGTGTGTGTGTGTGTGTGTGTGTGTATGAATGTTGCAAGAATTTGAACTTACCAATTGGTCAAGTTACCAATCTAACTTTAGTAGAAACTCTTGAAATATATAACATATTATATATAATATTATGTATAATAATATACAGCACAGTAATATAACAATATATATTATATATAATAAATATATAATATAACAATATTATACATAATACATATATAATTAGTTGTACATATTTGGCATATAATACACATATATAATTAGTTGTAGAGATTTGGCATTGTAAAAGAAAAGTAAAAACTGTCAGAACCAAAATGGAGTCATTTGTGTCAACTTTACCCCACAAAAGTAAATAAAGCTGAGAGCTCATGCAGGAAGGATTCTTATGCAGGATTGCCTAATAGTAACTATCACTGTAGACTATTGGGCCACAAGTTTGCACAGAGACCACTACAACCTTACACAAAAGGCACTTCTATGAGACTTCTGTCCAGCAAGTGTCTACTTCAGATAGACACCACTGTTATTAGTTAAGTGGCCCAGGGTTATTTTTCCAAAATATCTATTGTAATCTTCCCCATTTTGACTTTAAAATTTTTCTCTTGCCTCAACCTCTTTGAATATGCTCATAGTTTATGACAGTACTTCCAGTGCTCTGATACTCCTAAATAAACGTTATCATTTGGAGAATCTCTCTTGTCTGTTTTTTTTTAGGTCTATAACATGTGATACTAGTGATGTGTGTATAAATATCCTAGTGTCTTGCTTCTCTGATTGAATTCCAATTGATATACAGGTCTAGACCAGATGATTATAGATTTGTGATCACCAGGCATAAGTCCCATAGTCTCTGAGGAGCCCCATCCCTCATTCTTTCCATCGTCAACTGCCACCTCTGAATGTAAAGAAGACTTCACACCTTCATGGTTTTTTCTTTGCTTCTAAATTGATCTTTTTCCCCAATGAACCATTTAAGGAAAGTGACTATATGGGGATGACTCCAGAGCCAAATTATGCTTGAGGAACAGAGAAATAGCTGCCTGGAATAAATGCACATCAGCTGTGCTCCTCAAGGTCCCAGGATTCCTCTCTTATCACTGAACACCTGGGAGGATTTCCTGCTTGTTCTCAGTGAACCATGAACCTTCTCCAGCCTTTTCCCATGAAACACATTTTCCTGTCATGTGCAAAGACATACATTCCTACTCTGCTCTGAGTACTCTCCAGAGCAAACACTGTAAAACTCTAGTCCTGCCTTATATTGCTCCATCTGTTCTTGCTTTCACTTTGCAGTTGATCTAACCTTTCTAGGAAGACTACAAACAATGTCCTCCACTTTTCCCACAAACCCTGTGTTGCTGATATGGATCCCAGGGCCTTCCACATGCTAGGCAAGTGCTTCACCACTGAGCTACATCGCAACACATTCTCCATTTTTAGTTGTCCTGACATGCTTCGCATTTCTCATTTCCCAAAGTTATGTCTTCTATAAGTGCCCAGCAGCAGCTATGGAGGTGGAAGACTTCCACTTCAGCAAAGGGCCCATTTCCTCCTTACCAACCCTATTGTTCACAGTGGTTGATGATAGAAACCCATCTCCCTCCAGGCTGTGTCGGCAAGTCTGAGTTTCTCAAAGCTTCTCCATCCTGTGGGAAAACACGCTCGCTGAGTCACAAGCTGGAAGATTTGGATCTAAATGATTCAAAAAACCAACTGCATCCAAATCCATATTGTTTTGAGAGACTAACTGAAAAGAGAGGAAAAGCAGGATTCAAGGGGAGACCAAAGCCAGGAGGTCTATAGGAGGCTGAATCTTCTATGCTGACTTGCTTAGCATCCAGGAGCTGTTCAGAACACTCTTACTCCTCTTACAGCTAAAGAAGTATACATTTGGATGTTCATCTCAGCATTTTTTAGGATACTAAAACTGCTAAGCAATGAAAATGTTCAGTAACAGAATATTGAGTAGCTATGAAAAATTAGACTTTCACTATTCTTAATTTTTGAGAAGTACCCAAAAAATGCTAAATATTTTTTAAGTGCAAGTAGCAGAATGATATAATCCCACTTATTTATTTGCTTAAAATTTAAATTATAGGCTATTCTCAAGAAGGGGGAAAAACTTCAAACTGTTAGTAGTGATTTCCCCTGGGAAGAATTGGAGCAGAATAATTTTTCCCGTTTCTACTATATATGCATCTGAGTCCTTCAGTTTACTTATAATCATAATTATTTTTGTAATTACAAAATAAGGATTAAAAATTATGCTTTTGAGAGCTGAGAGTTGACAGAAATATGCTCACAACATAAGGCAAGATTTTGAAAGCAAGATGCAGAAAATATAAAGGCTAGAATAGCAGAAAATATTGCCAAAAGAGATAGAGAAACACACTAAAGAGAAGAAAATACTTCAATATACAAATGCTGGTATTTTCTAGGCATTAAGATTATAAGTAACTTATGTCCTTCCAAACACTTGATTTTCATAGAACTTCTAAATTTTGAATTAATTTTTTAAATCAGAAAAAAACAGACACTGGTACTTTTTGTAGCAAGCATTTTCTGTTAATAACTTGGGTCAGATTGGACCAGGGCAGCTATATAGGGAATCACAGTTCCCTATTATTTCACCCCAAAATGAGATGCTTTGAAGAGAATTTTTCTCATGGGTATTGCCTTAGCTGTTTCTAGAGAACACTGCAAAGCCAAGCTTGGAAGGATTCCACCCTAAAGAGGGCTCTACCTGGGCTCCTTGCTGTCCTATAGGACCACTATGCGTATCACATACAGTCACCATCTCACACACAGTTATTGATTAGCACTGATTATTAATTGATTCTTTACTAGGCAGACTTCTTTGAATCCAGTTCTCTAACCTATACCTACTGTCAAATACTATACTCCCTTTATTTGACAACAATAAAAATTGAGAGGATTTAACTTGCTGTCAAAAGAGCAATTCATTAGCCAAGCCAGAAGCAGACATCAAAATCAATTATTGTTGAATTTCTTCAAGCTCCTACTGTGTGCCAGTCACTATGAACACTAAAGATGGGAGCCACAGCGGCGCAATTCTTATCCTATGGGTGTTCATCACAAACAATTTATGGAAGGGAAGAAGACCAAGAAGAAAGAACTGGGTTTAAAATAAATGGGGCTCAGCAGTTATAATGCTAATGAGCAAAAGAGAAACAATAGGCATCACCATAGAGACAAGGAGGAAAAGAAAGAGAACAGTATTACAGGTTACACTCAGGCTAGGGCCAGCGTGTCCATTTCCTTAGAGTATGTATCCCAACATGCAGCCCTGTACCAGCAGTATGCCCCAGCCTTGTTAAAAGCACTCATTCTTAAATCCTGGCCCAATTGTCCTGAGAATTAGAAACAGGAGATTGGCCCCAGCCATCTGCATATTGACCAATCTTTCTCCTTCCCACTCCTCTTCCCCAAAACCTCTGTGAGGTTCTGATGTCTCTGAAGCTTGAAGATCCCAGATCTCCATTTCAGTGAGTGGCAGGTCCTGAGCTAGCCAGGAAGACAAACACACTGAACAAACTCTGACATCAGTGAGCCACCTGCACCTCCTGGAAAGACCAGAAAAGTTCCTCCAACTGAGGCTAAAGATAAGCTCAGGATGCAAATCAAAATTTAGGACTGTTCTTTCAATGCAAATTCCAAATACAAATCAAATGTCTATTCAAACAACCCCTGGGGAAAGCA
This sequence comes from Hydrochoerus hydrochaeris, assembly GCA_004027455.1. NCBI lineage: Eukaryota > Metazoa > Chordata > Mammalia > Rodentia > Hydrochaeridae > Hydrochoerus > Hydrochoerus hydrochaeris. Next base: position 27,646 of record PVLA01007948.1, on the reverse strand, counting down.
CTTGCCTGCCTGTATTTCAGCCACTCCCAGGCATGCTGACCCAAAGAAAACTGCCCAACAGCAGCCAAACCCTGTGAATCCAGAGACTCCTGTAAATGGGAACCTGTGCAGGTGTTAGGATATGATAAGTGCTTTATTAGAGATTGGAGCTCAACATAACAGAACACACAGGAAGCAATAATTACTAACTGTAGGTAGTTAGAAGACAAGGCTTTACCAAACAGACAATATTTTATCTGAAGCTTGAATGGCACACTCCCAAAGAACAACCTTCCTCCTACTAGCCCCACCTCCTGAAGATTTCACCACTCTTGACAGTACCATGGGCTGGTGACCAAGCCTGTAGTACACAATTATTTGAGGGAAACATTTTCAAACCTTAGAAGCCCCAGTGCCCAGCTTAGGTAGAGCAGTTTCATTTAGAATGGAGATCTGGAAATGGAGGCATAAAGTAACAAAACTGACAAAAAGGTCATTTTGTATGAATGGAAAAAAGGGACTGGAAAGGGGCCAAGTTGGGTGAGATTCTAGTTAATTTCTAGTTTAATTATTTGTGCTTTTTTCCACCATGAATGTGTTTTACTGATGATTTCCCTTGCAGTTATGAAGTGTCCCTGTAAAGAAAACCTGCACAGGACAAGAAGGAGGAAGGTTGTTCTTCTTACAAAGGCTATTTACAGAAATAATTAAAGAAAACTTCCTGAGCATAGGAAAAGGAAGTGATATTCAGATATATGAGGCATACAAAACCCCAGCCAGCTATAACTAAAATAGATCTACACCCAGACACATAATAATCAATATTCCAGAAATTCAACACAAGAACAGAATATTAAAAGCTGTTAGAGAAAAGAAACAGATCACCTATAAAGGAAAACCCATTAGAATCATGACAGACTTTTCAACACAAACCATCAAATCAAGAAGAGCTTGGAGTGAAGTATTCCAAGCCCTGAAAGAAAATAACCTCCAACACAGATTGATGTACCTTGCAAAACCACCTCTCAAAATTAATGGAGAAACAAATGACAAAGAGAAATTTGTGACCACCAATCTAACCCTATAAAAAATACTGAAGGACATTCTAGAAGGACAGAAAAAAGACCATGGTTTCAGGAATAGTGGCAGAGGGAGCTCACTGAATGGGGCAAACAGTGGAATGAATGGAAAAGGTAGACAAACAATGGCAGAAACATAGCATGGCAGAGATGAGGCAGAGAAGGTTGGCCATAATCAATAACATGGATGGCCTTGATACACTAATAAAAAGAAACACAGGCAGAGTGAATCAGGAGATAGGGTCCATTAAGATGCTCTACATAAGAAATATAATTAACCTGAAAGAGGGTTTATGGACTGAAAGTCAAAGATGAGAAAATTATGCTTTATGTGACAGGGAACCAGCAAAAAGTGGTGTAGCTCGCCCATCAGCTGCAGATTGGTTGGAAAGACATAACACTTTTATACAATGGAGAACTACTCAGCTATAAGGAAGGAAAACCTTGAGGCTCTTGTAGGTAAATGGATATAACTTGAGACCAAGCTCAGGGGTAAAAAGGTTCAGAATCACTTAGGTAAATAGTGGGTTGCCTCCTTAATCTATAAACTAAAGGAGTTAGTAGGATACAAAAAGTACAATGTACCCTGTGAAAGTGAAAGGGGAGGAACTGTCTAAACAGGGAAGGCAGAGTACATTGTTAATCTTGTATTATAATTTGAAATCCATATTATTTTAATCACTGTTTAGTTTGTCTACTCATACTAGATTTGAGGGCATAGACAGCTATTCCAAAGATAACAGGATATACTATGGTAAACATTTTTAATTTCCTATTAAGTTAATCTGGAACCCTGTATTGCTTTCACTGCCTTGTTTTAACTGATTTTATTTGAATCTGTCTTGTTCAGTCACTGTCTTATCTTGACTGATTTTATTCAAATCTTTATGTTTGATAGTAAAAAGTCTGAGAATATAGGTAATTACTCTGAAGACAATAAGGTTTACTAGGATACCCATTCTGGTTTGACTATTACCCTCTTTTAAAGTCCTATAATGTCTTCAATGTTTTGTTTTTATTGATTTTGTTTTGCACTGCTATGTTCAGTTTTATTGTGCCTGATGGTATGGGCAATTCTATTGAAGATAATGAGACATCATGGTAACCATTGTAGATCAACTTGTAATGTGGTCTTAAATCATGTACTATGTCCATCCTTTTGTTTTGAATGACCTCATTTTTTTATTTGATTTTATTATTTTCAAAATAAAAATTAAATAAAACAATAAAAGCTACCACTCTACCACACTAGTAGAAAAGAAACTGTAATTATAAAATAGACACAAAGGCAATCCAAGTATTGACTTACAGCAAATAACTACGAAATGCAACTACTATACCACCACTACCAATAGAAAATACTTCAACAATATTAGTGCAGAAATAACTAGATATGTAAAGTCTAATAAAGCTTAATAGTAATGCTAGTAAAGATGGAGGAAGTATGCAGGAGAAAAATGAATAAAAACTTGAAATATGAAGTACAGGAATATAAGAAGGAGAGACATACAAGTTAAGGAACCCATTAAGGAGTAAAAGAAAATTAATAGAATTATATAAAGTAATAAAAGAACAAAAAAAAGAAGAAAAACTGGAAACAAAAATAAAAAACTCAACACTTCCCCACCCAAAAAAATCAATGAAGAGAAAATAGTTCCAAAAAATTCCTCTGTGTTTTTGAATGAGTGGCTTCTTCCCAAGGTCTGTAGTATTGGAATTCACCAGATATGGGGAAGAGGGTAGTGAATCACTACTAAGACCTGTTTTGTTTCCACACTGATATTTTCATGTATGAATACTGAATCATGTCCTATGTTTCTGCTGGGTGTGGTAAATCAATGCTGTCTTCCCTTATCCAAGTGAAGGCATATTTCTGATCATACTGGTAAACAAGGAAAGTAAACAGATCACTTATTTCTAAAGATTTATGCAAGTGGGTTTGGGGAGGTAGAGGGAGCTAGACTTAATGCTGGTACTTTCAGACCCACCTTCCTTCAAAAGTCATATACTTGGCCTGGCTTCTCAACTTGGATGGCAGAACTTCCATGTCCTTTCCTTCTTTGCTTAAATTTCTTAGGAGGTCTATGTTTACCAGTGCTCTCTCCTCAGCTGTCTCTTGTGGAAATCTCCCATCCAGTCACTGTGAACAGGTGACCCCAGAAACCCTGAGGTGTAGTTGTTCTGTAGCTCAATCTTTAAAAAAAAAAAAAGTAATCTCTTCCCAAAATGTCTCACGATTAAATCTGCTTAAATAAGACAGGTATTGCCCTTGATTTCTTATCTGATTCTATCCTGCCATGTGAAAGGAATCACTTTCAAAGTAAAACCCCACATGATTTTTGCAGTTTACGATAACCATTGGCTTTTCTTGGGGTTAGCACTGCTAGCCTGGCCCATTTTTCCCCCTGGAGCTGCCAACCCTATCCAGGCCTTATTGTCTGTTACTGGTGGCAGGTTCCCTTGCCCAGGAAACAGGGTTAGTTTTCCAGACTGTCTCATTCTTTTCTCTGTGTTGTACTTCATTGCTTGAGCTTCTATGTAGCTTGTACTTTTCTTGTCAGCTCTCTCCTAATTTCCAGAGTTCTACTTCATTTCTTTTTCAACAAATTTTTTTTTCTGAGATGTCTCTATTCTAGATCCTGGAGAGGTTATATCTTCCTGCTGACCATTACTCTGTCATTTTTAATTCTCTGAGTCAACTGTTCTATACACATATATTTAACCCTCACAACAATACCAGGTTGTAAATATTATGATTACCCTGACCACATTACAAAGGGAAAACCAAAGCACAAAATTATTAGACTCATATAGATGACGAATGGCAAAGCTGAGATTTGAACCCAGACAGTAGCCAATTGATGCCATGATCTAGTGAAAAATGAATGTCAGAGTAAAGATCATAAAGTGTATTCAGTTGAGGTTAAAAAGCTTATATTTACTATGGAATCAATCGGAATTCTGCTTCTCTCCATGGCTTTAGAGAAAACCTTAGAAGAACAGTCACATGTTTTCAGAAAGAAAAATGAGTTGGCCGCCACAAAATGTTGCCAGGTGTTACATCCACAGAATGTGAGTTGAGTTTTCACATCATGTGAGAAAACTCTAGCTAGAGTGTTCCCAAGGAGAATGCCAGTTGTGGGCAAGTGGCCACGCTGCAGAGCCTCAGGTCATCAGGGAATCACTAGCAGGAAGAGGGTGACTTCCCAGCCATTAAGCCTTTTGCCTCATCTGCTTGTGGAATTGGAAGGTCTTCAAGTATTTAGGGAAAGAGCAGCTGCCAGTAAAGCTGAATCAAGGGATCCAAAAATAGTTAAAGAAAACAAAAAGACAGAATGTGCAAATCATATTATTTAGGAAACCAAGCCAAATTTAGAAAAACTACAAAATGGGTGGGGAGCAAGAAAACAGAATCTCAGTCTCATCCCCTAGCAAGAACTGCATCACTACCACCACTTCCCATTGCTGTCTGTTTGCTTAATAGTGCTCTCTCTCTCACTGGGTCTTCAAGATAAAAAAAAAAAATCTCAGGTCACCTTCCCTGTATATCAAAGCATTCAAATCAGATAACCAAGCCACTTTTTCTAATAGGATGCCTACCTCAAACATAATTCTCAAACAGAGAGAGGCCTCTGTGCCATTCTTACTGCCAGTGGAGCTAGTCCTGCCTTACATACAATGGGAATAAATTGCAAAATCTTAAGCATTTCTAAGAAATGCACTTGCTGCTTTAAGTATGATGTTTTAAGATGTTCAGAAGAAACCTAACCAAGAAGGATTCATAACAGAGAACCCTCTTAAACTCATGAGGACATTTTAAAATGAAATTTGGGAAAAGTAGCTTGAGAGTGAGTTTGGCAGTTCCACATTACAAAGGACTTTCAGAGCAACTATGGAGGAACTCAGTATCTGTCTGCCATGTGTGTTAGAAGCAAGGTTGCTCTCTAGGCTTTCCAAGGAGAAGGTAACATATTTCCCATAGATTAGTTTCCCATACCTTTTCTACTTTCCGAGGTCCTTGTATGCCTTGGCTCACAAACTCTTTTTTTCCCTTATTCCAAGCTTATTACCACCACCTCTGGTCTCATCAGCATATCGCCTCTCCGTCCTTCTGTCCTTTCTGCCTCCTTCTTAGAAGGACCTCTGAAGCTACAACTAGACAATCCAAGATAGTCTATTCTCCCCCTACCAAGATCCTTAACCCAGTCACATATATCTAGTCCCTTTTGCCCAGCCAGGTAGCATATTCACAGGTTCTTGGCATTGGGACATGGACATCTTTGGGAGCTACTTTCAGAGCCTACCAAAGATGCTCACTTTGTGCTCTATGTGCTCACCAAATCTAAGGAAATAACCCATCCCCATTAAAAATTTCTGTAAAATCTAGAAACTTCCAGTATAGCCTTCAGGCAGCCTTTGGTTACCTCATAGCAGTGGCTATGTGAGTTACCATGGTAGTGATGTAGGGGAACAAAACTCCCAACCTACTATGTCTGGTATGAGTTCGTTTTCTTTAAAATCAAAGAATGAATTTTCGGAACAATGGAAGCTAAGAGCAGAATATTCTTATTGAAAAAAAGAAAGAAAGAAAGAAAGAAAGAAAGAAAGAAAGAAAGAAAGAAGAAAGGAAGGAAGGAAGGAAGGAAGAAAGAAAGAAAGAAAGAAAGAAAGAAAGAAAGAAAGAAAGAAAGAAAGAAAGAAAGAAAGAAAGGAAGAAAGAAAGAAAGCAAGCTTCTGTCTGGGAGAGAGACAGAAGGGGTCCCAAGCAAGTTGCCAAGGACTCTGTCTTTTCTAGGGACTTTTATAGAGTAAAACCACGAGGTGAGACAGGTCCAAGGTGGGGAAAAATGGGAACTTGCAAGGTGGGCATAAGGTGGAAACTGATTAACCAATAAGATTAATTTCTTGAGCAAAATTTAATAAATCAGGAACAAATGGGGAAGTGAGTCATGTAGCAAGCAGACATGCTTAAAGAACAGTGACTCTTCCTGTAGAAGGTTGAAATGGTGACTCCTCACTTCCTCAGGGTGATGGAGAACTATTTAGACTATCAATCCTTAGGATGTGGGTGTATTTGCTTTGCCTTTTGTCTTGAGACATGGCCCACAGCAGAGGTTTCTGTCACCTCCAAGGTTGCAAGGTTTCTGGTCTTCTGCACTGACTGGCTCCTTTGAGGGGTCAGCCCTATTTGACTGCCTATAATATTTCTAATTAACTTAGTTGCCTGTAACAGTATCATAAAGATCTTTTGACAGACTGAATTAGTTAGGAGTTCTCCAGAGAAAATAGAATTCCTTGACTTACAGTGGTGTTCTACCTTGACAAACCCTTTACATGTTGCAAATATCATTGAAAATGTTTCTATTCCACTAACCTGTGGAACGCCATAGCTTAGAAACAGCACACTGCAGGGTACCCATTGTTTCCCTTCATCACTGTGTGGCTGGAGGCCCCTGCTCAGCATCACAGGACAGGATTACACCACATATCACTAGCCTGGGAAAAGGCCCAAATTTAAAATCCAAAGTACAGTTTCTACTGATGGATATTGCTTTTCCATCATCATAATGTCAAAAAAAATCTCAAGCTGAACCATTGTATGCACATATATAAGCTATATGTGATGCATACATACATTTTACCCATATGTGTATATGTATTATACATAAGATATACGATAGCATATATAATGGTATAATATATATATGATATATGGTAGTAAATATAAACAATGAAGACACTTATAATAAGGAATTAACTTATGACTCTAATGAAGCTGACACATTCAGCTGATGTCCCAGACCAAAGTTAGGCAGAATTCTCTCTTACTCAATGGAAAGTCAACATTGTGTTCAGCTCTGTGACCCTTAACTGATTGAATGAGACCCCCTCCCTTAAAGAGCGACCTGCTTTATTTGGCCTACCAGTTGGAATATTAATCTTATCTGAAAACAGCCTCACAGATCCATCCAGAATCATCTTTGATCAGTTGTTGAGCACCTGATGGTCAAATCAAGTTGACACAAAATGTTTTCACCATCACACAAGGCAAGTAGTTGAGGGACCATAAGCACTATTCCTGTCTAGCTGAGCCCTGTTGGAGCAAATGTTACTGAGGATTGGCACAGTCACTACAGTCTGCTCTGGAGGTGGCCAGAGGTCACCAGCAAAGATTTCATCCCTGAAAAGCCTAAAACACCACCTGGAGCCAGGAGCCTGATCCAGTGCCGCCTAATTCTCTGCCAAGATGTAACTTGCAGGGATGTAACTCCAAGAACTGGCACAAATCCTTTGTTACGACTCCTTCCTGGCAGACAGCACACACCATTCCCACCTCACCTTCACCTCTCCCTTTCCAACTTAGGGTCTTCAATATTCTCTCTTAACACGAGCTCTTTCACCCATATTTTTTATTAAAACATCACACGCACGCGCGCACGCGCCTCTCAAAGTCTTCTAAGCATTTAGGCAAGCCTAAATCCTAAGATGAATACAATTCAAAGGTTAAACCCAGGTTGGAGATCTCAGCCTCCAAGACAAAAGGAATAGTCTGATGGTCAAGAACATCCTGAGTATCTGGGAGTACACTAGGGGGAGGTTTCAGAGCCTTGATTTATGACTGGAAGCTGAAAATTACACTTAGGGGACCTTGCCATACCTCATGGCTGAATGGTTTTCTTGACAACAGTCCAGTTTCTGGACTGTTTCCTGCAGACGACTGGCCTTGGACAGCCTCCTTCTGATCCTGACCTGCCCTTGAGACATGGAGATGCCCCACTAGAATTCTTCTTCTGCTTCCCTTCATAAAGGACAAGGCAGTGGAATGACAGAGGGCTTCTTTTCAACCTGACTTGCTGTTCAAGCCAGCTGACCACACTTTCCAATGCCTTAGGATGAAGCATAAATATTTCATGGAAACTTAATCTAGTTCAGCAAGTAGAGGCTAGAAAGGAATCCTTGAGGGTGTGTCCCTTCCAGGGATAAACTGTGAAGGTATCCAAAGCCTCAGAAGAGAAGCTGACCTTTTTATATTTAGCCTGCAGAAGGAAATAGCAGAGCTTTAGACTTGCTTCAGGTTAGAGGAGCACAAACTGCCCAGAAACATTGATAGAAACCCTGTTACAGAGTTAGGGAAGGAGTTGAATTCCAGCTCTGTCCCCAGGAGGCACCTGCACAGCAATACAGGATAGTAGCTAAGGGCACAGCTTTAGGATCAGACAGTCCTGGGTGTTAATTACTGCTATGCCCTTCTTTAGGAATACTTAGAGCCAGTTATTTCATTTCTCAGTCACAATTCTTTATTTCTAAAGACCTGTCACATTATGAGACTCAATGATAGCACTATTAACAGTTCCATGGAGTCAGATTTCTATGTCTCCATACTGTTTTTCTACTACCTGACCTCCTTTCTCAAAAGTCCCCTCAAAGCTTCCAAATTGCATGCCAAAAGAGAATCGAAATGGCAAAACAAGCCTCTCTCAATTCAGGCAGCTCCTTCTGGGCAGCTTTCCCTGTCCCCCATAATATAGATGTCTGCTTCTCTGTCACACAGAACTGTACTAGGCTGTAAGAGTGCTGGGGCAATATGTCTTCATGTTTCATTAAATTCGGTTCACTGATCATCATTCCAAATAAATTCGGGATTCAATTACCAAGGTGGAGGAGAAAAGAATGCTGCCGTGAGCCTTTTTTTTTTTTTTTTTTTTTTGCTTTTTGAGACAGGGTCTCTATGCAGTTCAGGCTGGTCTTAAGCTCACTTTGTAGCATAGGCTGGTCTCCAATTTGCAAGGATCCTCCTGCCACAGCCCCTCCAGTGCTGGGATTACAGGCGTGAGCCACCACGCCTGGCTTCCTCCCTTGTTTTAAGTCGCTGTTAAGTCCCTCCCTACCATAGATGTCACTTGCTCTCAGTAAGGACCAGTCAGATATCCATAATGCAGAGTGGGGACTGCAGAACAAAATTAACACAGGCCTTTGATTTCAGGCTGGTGAAGGGCTGACCCTGTACTTGGATGAAAAGGGGAACAGTGCTCCCTTCAGTTTTGTTTGCCACCCTGTTTGTCTCATCATAGTCCCAGACCTGCCTTATGGTTGTCCAGATAGACATACTCACCACTTTACTCCTTACCACATTGTGCAGAGCAGCTCCTTCCCCTTACACCTGGATTTCTAAAAGTGGGTGAACCTTCTATGTTAGCCTCAAAATTTGGATTAGTGTAAGGACCCACAGATCACATCTTCATGCTATATGCCTGTGCCCTCCTAGAGAGCAGGCAAACATATGTGAATGGGGCGGCTGGAGGCAACTTCACCAGAAAGAGCAAAGCAAATAAGCACAGCTTCTCATGGCTTTGAACTTTAGGACTCTTGCAGCAGGCCTGGGAAAAGAAAGGGCTGCAGCTGGCACTGTTTTCTCACCACCCACTTGTGCTGTGAACTTTTCTAAGAATGTACCAAGCCACATTAAAACTAGTATTTCACAAACCAGTTGGCCAGAAGCAAGTTTGGGCACAGGCAGTTCCACACACAACAGGTTAACTTCCAGTCCAATTATAAGAATGGTAATAACTGGCCACCCTCGGGGAGCTGGCAATTACCAGTATTTTTAACGTGCATCACAAAGGCAATGATTATATGTACAGCTTGTGTGCCAAGAGAGTAGCATTTTCTCCAGCTGAGAAAATCATGTACCAGAGTCAATGTCCATCCTGTTTTGGCCAATGTTTTTCTAACATAGCATCACCTACAAGTCCCAGGCTAAGAGAACAGCCAATTTGCTACTTCCTTGGGGTTCTTCCGTCCCTGCTAGCTCTCCAAGCCAGTAGACATCTGATTTATCACATCTGTATCAATGGATACCAAGGGATCCTGAACTCAAGGTCACTGTATTCATTCACTCTACCATTCCCAAAGAAAATGTATATTCTTAGTTTTATTTTGACATCACTCTTTCTGAACCTTTGTGTAGGCCTTCTGGCTCTGGGTGTTCATCTGACATCATGATAAGCCTGACATCCTCTCATAACGTCCGCCAAGAGTGAGAAGGTATTGGCAGGTTATGAGTAGGAGCACACCTGCTGGGGAGCAGGAGGGAGGGAAGAGAGCAAACGCAATGTCCATCCTCATCTGCTGCCCAGTGGGTGAATAAGAGATCGGAAGGATTCTCTGCAAGTAGACTGGGAAAGGGCAAGCAGAACTCTCTGGGGAGTGTTACCCCTGGTATGTCCTCTCTCTTTCTATGATATTCATTTCTAGTGTCCTATCTCTCCTTCTATATTTTAATCCCTGGAAGACATATTTTTAATTTTATTTTTCTTTTTAATCAACATGTAAGAACTGTACATATTTAGGGGGTACAGAGTGACATTTTAGAATACACATGCAACGTGTACTGATTATATCAGGGTAGTTAGAATTTTTATCTCTAGCATTTCTTTATGTTGGAGGCTATGCATGCCTCTCTTCCTATTCTTCTTAAATATGTAATAGATTATTGGAAACTCTAGTCACCCACTGTGCTGTGCAACACTAGGACTTATTTCTCCTGTCCAACCTCATTTTGGTACTGATTATTCAAACTCCCTCCATTCTTTTCTCTCCAAAACCCTTCCTAGCCACTAGTAATTAATATTCTACTTGATTTAAAATCAAAATTTTTAACTTCTACATATGAAACAGAATATGCGTTTTTTTCCTGTATCAGACTCCTTCATATAACATAATATCCTCAAATGATAACATTTCATACTTTTCATGACAGAATAATATTGCTTTTGTATATGTACCACATTTTCATTATCCATTCATCTGTTGTGGACAGTTAAGTTGAAAATAATACTCCTTTGATACCATAATGTTAAGTGAAATAAATCAGACACATAAGCTTATATAGCACGTGGTGCCTCTTACATGAGAAAGTCAAATTGTAAATGAAGAGCAAAATAAAACACAATAGGAAGTAGGAAGATAGATCTTTTTCAAATAGAAAGAGGATCGAGAAAGGGAGGGAAAGGTGAGTTAAGGAATGAAAAAAAAGAAATTAAAACGTGTCATCTATACATACCATCTCTGCACAAGGAATGTAAACATTATGTACTCCAATCATATACTAAAAGTAAACAAACAAATAAATAAAAGAATGCTGAAATAAACAGATGTGTAGGTATTTCTTGGATACATTGATTTCATTTCATTTTGATATATACTCAGAAATGAGATACCTGTATTGTATCATCGATCTATTTTCAGGTTTTGGAGGAGCCTCTGGCAAAACCTGTTAGAGTTTTCAATGGTAACAAAATGCCCACCACAGCATGTATGCCGCAGGTTCACCCCCTGCACTGATTCCCACAGTAGCTGTCTTAGTTTACATTCCCACCTGCAGAATATAAAAGCTCTCTTTACTCTGTATCTTACCAAGTCCTGTATTTTTGCTTTTTAAATAATAGCCATTTGAACCACAGTAAAACTATCTCATCCTGATTTTGACTTACATTTCCCTGTTGATTAGTGATATTGAACACTTTTTGTGTATTTTTGAGTAATTTGTTTTTCTCATATCAAGAAACATCTATTCAGATGATTTCTCCCTTTTTTACTGTATTATTTGGGAGGTTGTTGAAATTTTTAGTTCCTTATATGTTCTGAATGTTAATCTTTGTCAGATAAATATTTGAAAATATTTTCTTTTATGCTGTAGCTTGTCTCTTCACTTCAATGATTATTCTCTGTGCTCTAGAAGCCTGTTATTTTGAAATATCCCATTTGCCTGTTTTTACTCTTGTTAGCTGCCTTTTTGCAGTCTTACCAAAAAAATTGTTATATATATCAATGTTTTGAAGTGTTGTCCCTATGTTTGCCTATAAGAGTTTTGTTTTTGTCTTAGATCTTAAATTATGTCTTTGATTCATTTTGAATTGATTTTTGCATACAGTTAAAGATAGGAGCCACATTTCTTCTTCTTTTTCTCTCTCTCTTTTTTTTTTTTTTCATAAAGTGTCTGGTTTTCCCAGCACCATTTATGTTGAATAGGCTGTCTTTTCTCCAACACGTTTTTACAACTTTGTCAAAAACCAGTTGCCTTTAGATGCATGGATTTATTTCTGAGATCTTTATTCTGTTCCATTTGTCTATGTGTAGGTTTTTGTGCCAGAGCCATGCTGTCTTTGTCACTATGGTCCTCCAGTACATCCTGGGGTCATGTGATGCCTCCAGCTTTGCTCTTTTTGCTTAAGATTAGTTTTACCACTGGGAATGTTTTATGCTTCCACATGAATTTTAGGGCTGTTTTTTCTAGTTTTGTAAAGAATGCATTGATATGTTGAAGCTGATTGAAATGAACTTGTGAATCACTTTGGGTAACAAACTTTTTTTTTTACTTTTTATTTTATTGGTACATTTTAGATATGCATAATTATAACATTCATCATAGGGAACTTGTAACAGTATATGATGTATTTTTCTCCTTTTCCCCCCACTTTTCTCCCCTTCTTTTGAGCATTTTTCCTCTCTTTATTGACAAAAGTTTTGTCTCTATTGTTTCCCTTCTATTCTTTTTTTTTTTTGATCCTTTCCTCCTACCTCCCTTTCCTCTCCATTGTTCTCATTTGAACATTTTCTTCCCATTTTCCAATATCTATTGTATATTTTGGTCTTTATTTACACTTTTGGTTACCAGAGAAACCATGCCATATTTGAAAATGTGTGTCCAATGTATTTCACTTAAGAGTATAGTCTCAAGGTCCATCCATTTGGCTAGAAATGTCTCAAGCTTATTCTTCTTTGTGGCAGAGTAGTACTCCAACTGTTTAAAAAAACCTCACATCTTCTTTATTCATTGGTTAATGAAGATTTGGGCCCTTTCCAAGACTTGGCTATTAAACACTGTGCTGCTATAAACATGGAAGTATATACATTGCTGTGGCATGATGCTTTTAATTCTTTCAGGAAGATATGCAGAAAGGTAACAACTGGGTTGTTGAAACCTATACTTTAAGTTTCTTAAGAAATCTCCACACAGATTTCCACAGTGGATGCACCAGGCTAAATTCCCACCGACAGTGAAGAAAGGTTACTTTTTCCCCACAGCCTGCTAGCATTTGTTATTGGTTGATTTCCTGGTTATAGTCATTCCTTCTGGAGTGAGTGGAAGTTCAGCATTGTATCTTGTTATTGTTGAGACACTGTGTCAACCTGAGAAGTTTACAAGTTTTAACTGACTCAGCAGAGAGCTAAGATCCTTACTTTGTAAATATCCTCATCCTGAGCAGTAGGAGGGCACAGAGATTTTGCAAGTGCTACCCCTGCCCTGGGGTGGAGGGGTGGCCTGTGTACAATATAAGGGAGGAGAAAAGGCTTGTTTGCCCCTTTTTACTCTGGCTGCTGCCTTGAAGTGTTGCCCCAGTGCCATGCCATCTTGCCTTGGAGCCAGCTGATTATGGACTGAAACCTCCACAGTAAGTTAAATAAACCTCTCCTTCCTTCATTTGAGGTGTTGGGTATTTTGTCCTAGTAATGAGAGAAAAGTAACCAAGATATATATCTTTAATTACCATTGATGTTGAACATTTTATATTTACTTGTCTCTGCTTCTTGATCTAAGAAATATCTATTCATTTCAGATGTCCATTTTTTGATTAGGTCTTTAAATTTGAAGTATAATTTCAAGTCAAGGATTGTGAGGCCCTTACTTTGTCTTTGTTGCCCAGAATTTGAAGGGGTCTGAGTTCTTTGTGATTTGGGGGGGTTCTTTATATAGTCTAGATATTAGTCCTTTGTCTGAAGTACAGCTGGCAAAAGATTTTCCCACTCTGTGGGTAATCTTTTTAGTCTGTTGGTGATTTATTTTGCTGTCAAAAAATAAGATGAGACACCAATCATTGATTCCTTGTGATACTTCCTATAAGATTAGGGTTTTATTCATGAAGTATATGCCTACACCTATGTCTTCAAAAGTTCTACCTATTCTGTACTCCAGCAGATTTAGTGTTTATATGTTAATATTTAGATATTTGATCCATTTTTATTTTAATTTAGTGGGTGGTAAAAGATAGGAGTCTAATTTTAATCTTTGGCATGTGGAAAACCAGTTTTCCAGCATCATTTATTTAAAAGGCTATCTTTCTTCCAATGAGGGTATTTGGCTTCTTTGTTGACGATAAGATGGTGTAATGTGTTTGAAGTTGTTTCTACATGTTCTAATGTGTTCCACTGATCTTCAGGTCTGTATTTTGCCAGTACCATGTTGCTTTTATCACAGTACTTATTTAGTATAATTTCAAATCAAGGATTGTGAGGCCCTTACTTTGCCTTTGTTGCCCAGAATTGCTTTTGCTATTCTAGGTCTCCTCTGGTTACAAATAAGTTTTAGAATTTTTTCTCTAATTTGGTAAGATAATACTTTCAGAATTTTTATCAGATTGCATTAGAACTATAACTATTTTAGCAGTGTGGCCATTTTCACTATATTGGTTCTTCCTAACCAGGAATAAAGGATATCTTTCCATTTTCTGATGTCCTCCTCTATATCCTTTTTCAAAGTACTGTAATTTTCAATTTTAAAGGTTTTTCTCTTCCTTTGTTAGACTGATTCCTAGATATATTTTTGATGCTATTGTGAAAGGTGTTATTTCCCTAATTTCTCTCTCCATGAGTTTGTTATTTATATTCAGGTATGCTATTGAATTTTGAGTGTTGACTTGGTATCCAGCTATACTACTAAATTGCTTATTAAACATAGAAGTCTATTGGTGGAGTTTTGGGGTTTTCTGTGTGGAGTAACATGTTATCCACAAATAATGATAATTTTTTCTTTCCCTAACATTAGTCCTTTTATTTCTTTCTCTTATCTAATTGCTCTGGCTAGTGTTTCCAGAACTATGCTGAACAAGAGTGGTGATATCAGACATTCTTGTTTTGTTTTTGATTTTACAGTGAAACCTTTCAGTTTTTTGAGCAGATAGTATGATGTTGGCTGTTGATTTTTTGTAGAGGCTTTTATCAGATTGAGATAAACATCATCTATTTCAATGTTTTGTAGTATTTTATCATGAATGGACATTGGACTTTGTCAAATGCTTTTTCTATATCTATTGAGATGATCATGCAATTTTTGTCCTTGATTCTGTTAATATGGTGTATTACATTTATTGATTTGTGAATGTTGAATCATTCCATATTCTTGGACAAAATTCTACTTGGTCATGATGTATAATCTTCTTAATGATTTTCTTCATTCTGTTTGCCAGTATATTATTCAGGATTTTTGCATCTATATTCATTAAGGAGATTGTCCTGTAGCTGTATTTTTTGGTTGAATCCTTTTCTGGTTTTGGTATTAGGATAATGCTTGCTTTTAGGAATGACTCTGGAAGTATTTTGCTTCACTTTCAATTTCATTAAATAGTTTGAGGAGTAGTGACATTAGGTCTTCTTTAAATTTCTTATAGCATTCAGCAGTGAATCTGCCAGGACCTTGTTTTCTCTCTTTTGGTAGTTTTTAATTACATCTTAAATTTCATTGATTGATATTTATTTATGTAGGATTTCTATATCTTCTTGATTCAGTTTTGGTAATCCACACGTATCTAGGAATCTGTCCATTTCTTCTGTAGTGTCCATCTTATTAGAATATAGATTCTCAAAGTAGGTGTAATGATTGGTATACTACGTCAACTTGAAAACTGAGAAGTTTAGAGGCTTAACTAAGTGATGCAGCAGGGGGCAGGGTCCTCACTTTGTAAACATCCTCAGCCTGTTTAAGAGGAAGGCATAGAGATGGTGTGGTCAGGTAGCCTGCATTCAAATAAGGGAGGAAAAGAGGCTTTCTTTCCACCTCCTTTTGCTGTTGCTTTTCTGTGTTCTGCCATCTTGAACTGTTTTTCCTGGGTCATGCCACCCTGCCTTGGAACCAGTTGATTACAGACTGAAACCTCCATAAACTCTGAGCTAAACCTTCTCTCCTTTAACTTTGGGTGTCAGGTATTTTGTCCTAGCAACAAGAAAAAAGTAACCCGAACAGTAGGTGTTGATGATCTTCTGAATTTTTGCAGGATCTGTTGTGATTTCACCCTTTTTATTCCTAACGGCATATATTTGAGTCTTTTCTTTCCTTTTATGTTAAGGTTGGCTAAGGATTTGTCAATTTTATTTAATATTTCAAAGAACCAACACTTTAGTTCATTGACTCATTGTTTTCTTAGCCTCCATTGCATTGATTTCTATTCTAGTCTTTATAATTTCCTCCCTCACATGAGCTTTGGGCTTTAGTTGCTCTTCTTTTCTAGAAGCTTGATGTTCAACATTAGGTTGTTTATTTGAACATGCTGTTTTTCTGATATAGGAATTCCCTTTTATCACTGCTTTCATTGTGTCCCATAAGTTCTGGTATGTTGTACTGGTATTATCCTTTAATTGTAGAAACTGTGCAATTTCTGTTTAATTTCATATGTGATATGTTGGTTGTTTGGGAGTGTGTGACTTAATTTCCATGTGTTTATTAAGTACTTGTGGTTTCTTTTGCCATTGATTTCCACTTTCATTGCACTGTGGTTTGATAGTATGCACAGGGTAATTTTAATTCTTTTGCATTCACTTTATCATGTGCTATGATCTCGTATGTGGTTTATTTTGGAGAACATCCCATGTGAAGCCAAGAATAATGCTTATTCTGATGTTGTGGGATGAAACACTCTGTAGACATCTGGTAAGTCCAGTTGGTCTGATATTGTTTGTTGACTTCTTTTGTCTAGTTGATCTCTTTGTGACAGTGGGGTATTGAGGTCCCACACTATAATTATATTAGTACTTATTTGATTTTTCATCTCTTTTAATAATCATTTCCCATGTTTGTGTTCATTGGTATTTGGTGCATATATGTTAGATTGTTATCTCTTTCTCTTGGATTGTTCCATTTATAAGGACATAGTGACCTTCTTTGTGTCTCTTAATCAATTTTGCCTTGAATTCCACTTTGTCTGCAAATATAAGTTACTCCTTCTTTTTCCAGATTCTTGTTGCATGAAGTATAATTTCTCATTCTTTTATTTTCAGTCTAGGAATTTCTTTTTGAATTAAATGTGTTTTTTGTATGCAGCATATTGTTGGATCCTGTTTCTTGATCCATTCTTCCAGTCTTTTTCTTTTGATTAGTGAATTGAGCCCATAAACATTTGGGTGGGGTACCAGGTATCAAACCAAGAACCTCATGCTTGTCTGGCATGTGCTATGTCACTGAGCTGAATCCCTGGCTCCACATTGATGTTTATAACTGATATGTATTGAATTATCTTTGTTATGTTATTTTCCTGCTATTAGTTCCCTATTTTCACCTCTTGTTTAAATACTGTCCTTGCCTGGTAAATTCATTCTGTTGGGATTCATGGAGTTGTAGTCTTTGATATTTCTTTCTAGAATGTCCTTCAGAATATTTTGGATTGCTAGTTTGGTGGTCATGAATTTCCTCAGGTGTTCTTTGTCATGAAGATATCTCATTTCTCCATAACCTTGTGTGGTGCATCAGTTTGAGTCAGAGGCTGTTTTCTTCTAGAGCCTGATATACTTCACTCCAAATATTCCTTGACTTGAGGGTTTGTGATGAGAAAAGTATTGTGATTCTGATGGGATTTCCTTTAGAGGTGATTCGTTTATTTTCTTTAACAGCTTTTAATATTCTTGTGTGGAATTCTTGAATCTTGACCTATAGGCCTTAGTGAAGAGGTTTTTTGGCTAACTGGAGTTCCATATGCTTTGTTTATAGATATGTCAAATTCTTTTACCATACTTGGAAAGTTTTCTATTACTATTTGAACAAGTTATTTTTATGTCATTTGTGCTGTTTCCTCCTTTTTTATTGACTCCAATGAAACTTATGTTATTCTTCTTTGCATGATGTAGCAGCAGACTGATTTCTCATGGTGCCTTGTTATCTTTAAGGAATCTTTCTTTTTATATCACTAACTTCAATCCTGTCCTATATATCTGATATTCTGTCCTCACATTCATGTCTTCTGCTTTGTATACTTTTGATGAAATTTTTAATCTCCTGAATATCTGTTTGAATCTCTTTCATGGACTACATTTCTTTCCTATATTGAGCATTTATGGTTTCCATCATTTTCCTAAGGTCCTCTGTTTTTTTCATCTGTATCTTCTCTAAAGTAAGTAAACATGTCTTTCACTTTTGCTACTATCTCTATAGCTATCTGAGGAATTATGTGATTTGATTTTTTCTAAAGCCTCATCATCTGCTTTATTCATTCCACTGTTACCACTTCAAAGAGTCCAGGTAGGTGGCTTTTGGATCATTCCACCTCTTTGCTCCCTGAGTTTGCCTTTGCTGAGCTGGAAATTTGGGGTTACGTCTTGTCTAAGTATGTTCTTATTTTCTATTTTTTTAGCTTAATTTCTGTATGGATATTTGTAAATTGCTTAGGGCAATTACCTGGTATATAGAATGCTTAGGAAATAACTACATCTCAGAGATGTCTTCCAGGTGTAGCTGCTTTTGGTTTTTGAATCTGTTGCAAGATCCCCCCTCTTCTATTTACTGGGGATAAAAAGTTGTTGCCTACATGGCCCAAGCCCTGGTTCTTGGCACTGGCCTACAGTACTATGTATGAGCCTTAGGCAATCTCAGTCTTTGCATACCAGGAAGAACAACTGATTAGAACAATTATGTCACCTTGGCCAAAGTAGTAAAATCAGCAATGACAATATCATCAAACACAATAACACAAATAGCATCAAACACAAATAACAAGCTGTGGTAATTATTAATTAACCATCTTTAACCATATGCACTAAATTTATGGTTATATAAGAAAATCTAAAGTGAACCAGAAAGTGATATACAGTGAATGATCCTTCAGTATGGCCATTTTACCCTCAGGGGAGAAAATTTATAAGGAATTTGGGGGGAAATAGAGAAATAGAAGAAGTGGAAGAGATTAGAAGAAAGGCTAGAGAACAAAGCAAGATTGCACAAACTTTGGGAAACTAGTTAAAAAGACAGGAGGGAAAGAGAGAAGGAAAACATAACAACAATAATAGGACAATAACAAAAAACTAGAAACTTTTCACATGCACATAAAAACAAGAACAAACAATCGATAAAAAGCAAAAGAAAACAAGAAAAAAGAAAAAATAAGAAAAAAAAATCCTCTTCAAGGAATGTCTCTGCTATCACTGTAGACAACATGGGCAGACACAGTCCAGATCAAGTTGATTAATCCCAGCAAACCAGTCATAGCTTTAAGACAGGGTAGTGAATAATCCCTCAAGCCTGCACATTTAGTTCCACTGAGGTTCAGGCCAGTTTCTGGCTGTGAGACTGGAACCCAGTTGCTCAAGCTGCCACCCTCTGTGCATCTCCTACCAACTTGAACTTGACTTGAGCTCAGTTCACTGACTTCCTGCTGATGAACTCAACAGCCTTACCCTGACCCTGGAGCCACTAGACATAGCTGGTCCAGGGTTGTTCTGTGTCCTGAGTTCATTTGTTTTCTCTCCAGGATGGTTATGAGCCAATCCCTCTCTCCGGGACATCTGAACCTGAATAAGTCACCAGCCACTCCAGTCAGCTGCATACATTGCTCCATTTCACTCATATGTTTCTCCATGGAGTCCTTGGAAGTTGCCAGTAGGCACCATGCATTTGCAGGTTTGAGCTCGTCCTCCTCCCACCAAATAAGTCCAGGCTCAGGGAGAAAGTGTTACCTGCCACATCCTTCTTCTTCATTGATGCCTCTTTCTTTGCTTTACCCATGGGCTTTGATTCTAACTTCAGAACCTTTCTGGGTCCTAGGGACCCACTTTTCTCCTTCTTCCCTTCCTCACATTACTATATAACATGGTCTGGATTTAAAAACTCAGGGAGGCTTTTTCTCTGCTGCTCGCTACTCTGCCATCTTCCCAGAAGTCAACACAAACACTTTAACAGTGTTAACTCTTCCAATCAATGAACATGGAAGGTTTTTTTCCCTTGTTATTTTTCCAATTTCTGTCTCGCAATTTTTATCATAGAGATCATTCACTTCCTTGTATTTTGCTTATAGCTACTGTGAATGTAATTATTTTTATGACTTTGTCCTCAGTGAGTTAGTTAAAAGTGTATAAAAATGCTATTAAAAAACACAAGGCCGAGTGAAAATGACAAAACAAAAAGCAAAATGCAGTCTCAAACATATAGTTCCCCAGAAGCAACTATAGGAGACAATGAAATAGAGGACCCCAAAAGTAACACACCGGGAATCTCTGAAAAGATAGCAAGTGAGATAAAAAACAACTGCATCACACTACAGAGGAAATCAAATTAGAAGTACTCTGCAATGTAAAGATAGAAATAACAACTTTAGTAAAGGAGTTGTTGAATGCAGCTAAAGAAGAACTAGAGAAAAAAATACATGAGCATGGGAAACTGATTGAAACTTTGAATGAACAATATAGAAAACAAGCAGAATTCATGAAACAAACTCAAAGAGACATCCAAGAAACAAAAAATTCTATCAAAAGCGTGCAAAACCACCAAAAGGAAGCTAAGGATAGGATTTCGGACCTTGAGGACAGGATCACAGTTAGTGATCAGGAAAGGAGAGAACTTTTAAAAATAACAAAGCAGCATGAAATGACAATCCAGAAGCTTCATGACAATGCCAAGAGCAACAATATAAGAATAATGGGCATTAGTGAAGATACAGGAGTCCAGGCAAATGACATACATAAAGTATTTACAGAAATAATAGCAGAAAATTTCCCAAACATGGGGAAAGAATCTGATATGCAGATAAGTGAGGTGTATAGAACACCAAACAGTCACAATCAATATAAATCCACACCCAGACACATAATAATTAAGATCTCAGAAAAACAGAATATTAAAAGCTGTCAGAGAAAAGACAGAACTCACCTATCAAGGAAAGCCCATTAGAATCACGGCAGACTTTTCAGCACAAACCCTCAAGTCAAGAAGAGCTTGGAGTGAGGTATTTCAAGCCCTGAGAGAAAACAACCTTCAACCCAGACTGATGTACCCAGCAAACTTTCATTCAAATTTAATGGAGAAACAAGATACTTCCATGACAAAGAACAACTTAAGAAATTCATGTCCACCAAACCAACCCTAGAAAGAGTACTGAAAGACATACTAGACGGAGATAAAAATGACCAAAATCCCCAAAACAACAACAGAAAGAATCCACCAGGTAAATAAGAGGAAAAGCAGAAAGAAACAACTGGAACATAACATGGCAAAGTCGAGCCAGTACATATCAGTGATATCCATAAATATAAATGTCCTCAATTCACCTATAAAAAGAAATAGGTTGACAGAATGGATCAAGAAACAGGACCCCATGATATGCTGTATACAAGAAACACATCTGACCCAAAAGGAAACTCATAGATTAAAAGTCAAAGGATGGAAAACAGTATTACATGCAACAGGAACCCAGAAAAAAGCAGGGGTAGCTATTCTATTTGCACACAACATGAACCTCAAATCTAAAATGATTAAAAGAAATGAAGAAGATCACTACATACTTGTTAGTGGTAAAATTCAAGAGGAAGAACTAACAATTATAAATATATATGCACCAAATACAGGAGCACCCAACTATATAAGACAGACAGATACTAATGGACATGAAAAATCAAATACACAATAACACAATTATAACAGGAGATCTTAACAGCCCATTGTCACAAAGAGATAAATCAACTAGACAAAAAGTCAGCAAAGAAATAACAGAACTGAATCATACCTGTGAGCAATTGGACTTAGTAGACATTTACAGAGTGTTCCACCCAACCACATCAGAATACACATTCTTAGCTGCACATAGGACATTCTCCAAAATAGACCATATATTATCCCATATAACATTCTTAAGTAAATGAAAAGGTATTGAAAAAATCATACCATACATAATATCTGACCGTAGTGCACTGAAATTGGAAATTAATGGCAAAAGAAATTGTAAAACCTGCATAAATACAAGGAAATTAAATAACAGCCTTTTGAACAACCAGTGGGTACAGATGAAATTAAAAAAGAAATAAAACAATACCTACAATTGAAAATATAGAAACAACATACTGTAATCTGTGGAATGAAATGAAAGCAGTCTTAAGAGGGAAATATATAGCAATAAACTGTCATATCAAGAAAACAGAATGAGCACAAATAAACAACCTAATGCTCCATCTCTAGCATCTAGAAAAAGAAGAGCAAGCTAAACCCAAAGCTCATAGAAGAGAGGAAATTGTAAAGATTAGAGCAGAAATCAATGCAATTGAAACTAAAAAAACAATACAAAGAATTAATGAATCAAAAAGCTGGTTTTTTGAGAGAATCAACAAAATTGACAAACCCCTAGCTAACCTTATCAAGAGAAAGAAAGAAAAAAC
>PVLA01007947.1:0-96446 GCA_004027455.1 Hydrochoerus hydrochaeris | reverse complement strand
AATCTCTACATGTATTTCTATCCTTTCTGTATTAGAGGGAAAAACAAAACTTAGCAAGACAAAACAAAACAAATTCCTATAAAAACATGAAACCAAAAAGTCGTATAAAACCACAGTACAAGGTGATCTACAATGATTACTGTGTTGTTTCTTATTATCTTCAATAGAATGTCTATATCATCAGGCATAATTGAATATATCAGTATAATTGAGTATAGCAGTAAATAATATTAGTAAAAATAAAACATTATAGACAGTATAAAACTTCAAAGGCAGGTAATAATCAAACCATAGTGGATATTCTAGTGAATCTTGTCATCTTCAGTGCAGTTGCCTATACTCTCAGACTTGATACTATCAATCATAACAGCTTTGAATAAAATCTATCAATACAAAACAGCGATCTAACAGACCAGATTCAATTATGATCAGTCATGGGAAAACAGTGTAGGCTTTACAGAGCTTTAGGTTAAGTTAATAGGAAATTAAGGATGATTACCATACTGTATCCTGTTATTTTTGGGATTACTGTCTGTACTCTCAAATCTAGTACAGGTAGAATGACTGGAACAAAATATAATACATCTTAGCAGAGTAGTATGAGTAATGTGGGTTTTAAATCCTGGTTCACTATTAACAATATAGTGTACCAAGGCCATCTATGTTAGAGATTCTAGTTATCCTTCTCTGCCTCATTTCTACTATACTATTTTTCTGCCTTTGTTTGTCTAGTTTTCTCTTTCATTCTACTGCCTGCTCCACTCACTGACACCTTTCTGCCACTGTTTCTAAAATCCTGGTATTTTTTTACTCTCTCTCTAGAATGTCCTTCAGTATTCTCTGTAGGGTTGGATTGGTGGTCACAAACTCCCCCAGTTCCTCTTTGTCATGGAAGCATCTTGTTTCTCCATTAATTTCTAGTACATCAATCTGGACTGGAGGTTATTTTCTTTTAGGGCTTTGAAGACTTTGCTCCAAGCTCTTCTTGATCTGATGGTCTGTGTCAAGAAGTCAGCCATGATTCTGATGGGTTTACCTTTATAGGTAATCTGTTTCTTTTCTCTGATGGCTTTTAATATTCTTTTTTTATATTGAATTTCTGGTTTCTTTATTATATGTTTGGGTGTAGCTCTGTTTTGGTTGTAGGTGGCTGGAGTTCTATATGCCTCACATAACCAAATGTCATTTTCTTTTCCCATGCTTGGGAAGTTTTCCTTAATTATTTCCGTGAATAGCCTTTGTAATTTGCCTGTATGTATTCCTGCTTCTTTGTTCACGTTTCTAATTCTTAAATTGTAGATTCTCTTGTTATCTTCTAGCCTTTGTATTGTTATTGCCTGTTTCCTTGTTGTTTTTAAGAAATCTTTCTTTTCATGATCACACATTGCAAACTTGTCTTCAAGTTTTCATAGTGTATTGTTAGTTTCTTTTAAGGAGTTTTGCCAGCTTTCAATGGAGTTTTTAATTTCCTGGTAGTCTCTTTGAATCTGCTTCATGTATTCAACATTTTCTTTATATTCTTTATCAAATGTTTCTCCCCTTTTTTTGTGTTCCTCCCTTCTTCCATCTGTATCACCCTGAGAGATGCTTCCTGAGAGCATTTCTTTTATTACTCTACTCATATCCTGCTCTATCTGCTTTAATATTTCAGTTTTGAGCTCATTTACAAGGTCCCGAAGATATCTCTTAATGTCCATTGAAGCCATGTCTGATGTGTGCTTGCTGCCTTCAGTCTCCCTTGTTTTTCCCTCTCCCGGATCAGGGTTCTCAGGGTTCTGGGCTGGGGACCTCCTCCTGCCTCTGTCTCCTGTCATGGCCTTGGCTTCCCCCACACAGGTTACAGTGCAGGCCCCAGCCCCCTTCCCTGTTGGCCACATTTCCTCTTAAGCATGCTGGCAAGGGACCTCCACCCTCTCCTGCCTGCTCTTGTCACTGAGGTGTAAGCAGCGGCTGCATACTCCTGCCCCTCCCCATCAGGCCAG
This sequence comes from Hydrochoerus hydrochaeris, assembly GCA_004027455.1. Classification (NCBI taxonomy): domain Eukaryota; kingdom Metazoa; phylum Chordata; class Mammalia; order Rodentia; family Hydrochaeridae; genus Hydrochoerus; species Hydrochoerus hydrochaeris. The sequence goes on along the minus strand of PVLA01007947.1, from coordinate 94,464 downwards.
CCAAACTTCAGATGCCTTCACCCGGTTAGTGATTGCTAGGCACAGGGAATCGATTTGGGATGGCTCATTGGGTCCCAGCCAGGGGCGCAGCCCATTGCAAGCAAATCCCACGAATCTGCTCTGGGGAGGAAGCAACCAAATGAAGTCACTGTTGCTCCCAGTTCAGGGTCCTCCTGTCGGCTCCCAACATGTTGCCCATTTGGTCGCGCCCTTCCCATGGCGGGGGAGTCTCATTCCCAGCACTGACGGTAGATTAATGAAGGTCCCTTCACTAGCTCCGCTCTCCATTGGGCTTACCAACCCCTGACTTCAGCACTGCTGTGCTTCCTGTGAGTGGCGGCAGGAACAAGTTTGAGTGGCTCTGCTGGCTGGTGCAGAATTCAAGCTGGCACAAACTTGGTGGGTCACTGCAAAAACACTGTATCCCATAATTTTTAGCTGTTTCAGTTATAGTCCTGAAGTATTTGATGAGCTTTTTTATGTTTTAATTTCTTCCTATGTCAAGAGGATCCATCTCCCTCTGTCTGGGTCTCTCCAGGGTGTTTTATTCTGGCAAATGAGTTGTTTCTCCTGGGAGGCTTTGTATTTTGTTGCTCACTGATCAGCCATCTTGACTTCTCCCATTCATTTAATTCTCAACCTCCTGCTTACTAGGAAGCATCTTTTCAAGGGCATCTACCTTCATTTTTGTCCTGTCCAGTCACCTCTTCTCATGTACCCATTGCTCAAGGACTTATCCCTCCCTAGGCAGCCTCCTTCCCCTCTGAGCTCCTACTATGTCTTTCAGTGCCAGTGTCACCTCATTTATCATACTTGTGTAGCCACGGTCTTTCTTTCCACCTACCCTGCACCCCAATTCTGAGCTCCCTGGTTATGGAACCCAGGTGATTTCACTCTGTAGCCCTGATGTGTGGCACAATATGTGACACATAGATAGCAAGTGCTCAGGGAAAGAGTTGCTGAGCCAGCTCATAGCATCACCCTACATCTGTGGAGTGCTTCATGAGGTGCAGACCTCCTTCATATGCATTTTCTCAGATCGTCCAAATCAAATCCGATTTGCAGGAACCTACAATTTAGTGGAAATGGTAGGAACAGGGGAGAGGAGTATAAACAGCATGAATTAAATCACCAGCTGCCTGATGTGATGTGCATAACAGTAAATCAGTGTAACTTAAACCCTTGGCTTCTAAGTGTGTCCAACAATCAATGTTCTATGATAAGTCAATGAATTAATTAAAATATTTAATCACACCATCAACACTAAAATATTAGTCACACAATCAACAAATTAAAGAAAATGGATTCAAAGAAAAGTTATGGATTCCGTCACCAAGTAGAAAGAATAAAACAGTGGGAAGATTTGCTGATAAGTAAATTTGGTCAATAATAGATAAATCAAGGCTCCATATGAATTTTTGTACAGAATGGCGTGATTTTTCAACCTAGATTGATCAAAGTAAGTGAACACCCTCTGGGTTTCCCTAGTAGAATTTATATAACAAACAAGACATGATTTTAGGGTATTTCAATGGTGAAATAGAGATCACAGAGATAATCCATAAATTTTTCTCAAAAAATTTTGTGAAATATTGGTTCCACAAGAATTAAAAGGTATTACACACATTTTTGAGAAAATTCATTAAGTCAAATAGATTTTGGAAAAGTTAGTTTAAATAAAGGAAAACAAGTTTATTTAGTGTTAGGTTTATCAGTGTCTTTAAGATGCCAAAAACTTCATATAGTTCTCCTCTGAAAAAAAAAGGTAGAATATTGTTTTAGTCCATTTTTGCTGCTATTATGACACATTTCCTAAGCTTATTTGACCACAGTGCCATGTGAAATCTGTATGTGTATTTTATGAAGATTCAGCTGAAGAAATCAGTCTTCTTAGAGGATCCTTTGAGAAATAGTGTTGGATTAATAAAACAATCTTCTATGTTGCAGCTGATCTTTTCAGATTTATAAGCACCCATAGCCTTAAATCTCCCAGTTTTATTATATTTTAATCTTCATTAAAATATACTGGCCTGGAATCTGATCTGGAGCTGGTAATACCTAGGATGAAGAGAGTTACAACTGCTCCAAGCTCAGAGGAAGAAATCTTAGGGCGAGGTTAACCTAGCAGGTATGCAGCCTTGTCTGAGTCCAATAGATCATGAATTATTTAACACAATGCCCACGAAGTCTGTCTCCCTGTACTCTTCTCCTTCTCCATATTCAGCATCTATCATGCTGCCCTGATAATCTTTTCATGTCTGAATTCCCAATGTCTCCTCCCTATAATCACCCTCATCCCCGCATCTCTACCCCATTACTGGTTGGTCACAGTGCCTGTGTCCTAATTTGCATGTTTATTCATTTCTGAGCCTGAATATGTTCTGTGATGCAATAAACTGAGGTTACACAGGTGTGTGCCTCGTATCAAAGAGCCAGAAGAAATTTTTTTAAAGTCTTTAATCCATTTCTCTGGTCTCATGCCAACCTAGCCTCCATCTACATCAGAAAACTTTTCATATTTTCCTCAAAACTTTCTAGCAGAAAAAGCCCATGGGTAAAACCTGTCTGGTCTCTAAGTTACCCAATTTTCCCCTAATCCACTTCCCTTCCCTAACACTTGGCATCAAATGTTACAATTTATCTCTCAGCCATCCTGCTGCCAGCCCTCCAAGGCCCAGTCGTTTCCATATCTTTCCTTAGGATGTAACTTAGCAGGGTCTCAGGGTATACACCGAATTAATGCCTTTGGAAAGTCAGAAATAGCCTGAGAAAAATCCACTGGGACAAGATCCATCACTATGTATCATGTCACACTTGATTTATCCTAAGGACCTCTGACAGGCCACTGCCCTTGGGGAAAACTGTTTTTCCTCTCTCCAAATAAATTCGGCTCTGAGTCCGTATAAGAACTGTCCATTTTTCATGTATAAACCACTCCTTTTAATTTGTCTGCATTTTTCTTAAGGTCCATTCTTGATTTTATTTTGTTTTGCTCTGATGAAATGGGGCCTATGAAAAGGTGCTGAGAGAAAGAAAGCTTCTTGTGTTACTTGAGCCAATGTTGGGAAAATCAATGTTCTGTGCTAGAGATTTATCCATTTTGAGTTTTGTGGCTGGAAGTCAAACTCTGACCTGCTCATCCTAACAGACAATGCCTGTACTACCAGAGCTCTCCGGTAAATGGCAGTAATAAAACTGGAAGTTTTACCTACTACCTCCTAGCCAGCTTCCTTTATTGAGGAGAGCAGCGCCACAGACACTGGGCAAAGTCTGAGGAAAAAAACTTGCAAGTTCTCCTTATTGGTAGCGCTCAAAGTACATAGCTGAAGCAATCAGCTATGTAGTCTTCTGCTAGCCCACTGGTCTGGGGTTTTTGGTTCCACAGAACCAAAGGAGAATGATAGCCAGGTATGGTGGAGCACTGGGAGGCTGAGGCAGAAGGATTGCAAGTGTGAGCCCAGCCTGGGCAATTTAGCAAGATCCTGCGTCAAAATAAAAATGTAAAAAGGGCTGGGGTTTAACCCGATCTTAGGCCCAATCCAGAGAAAGAGAGACAGAGACAGAAACAGAGTCTTCTTGAATACAGGTAGAGCCAAAAGAGGAGAGGGAAAGAGACCAAAGTGGCCATTGAAATTAATTATGCATGAAGGTCCCTGTGCCCCCAGATGTTCCCTCACTGCAAAGCATCTCAAAATACTATATTAGTTCTACCGCATTCTCGGGGTCCTTGAGCACTCTGGGAAATTCCTAAACTATAATGAGGATTGCTATTTGGGATGAAAGAAAATAAAAATAACATCTTTGGTTATATGAGATACTTGCAGTGCTCGGCATAAAACTTTAATCCCCAGATTCTAGGTGCTGTTTCTAGGTAGAAATACCAAGGGATCCATCACTGAAGGGTCAAGGCCTCTACATTCTTATAATAGTAAATGCAACTAATGGTATCTATAAGAGTAACACTGTTTACTCTTTGGAGCGGGTCATGAGCAATGCCCTTTTTGGTACATAAATTCCATTTTTAGAATTATGAAAAATACATTTATGGCTAAATATCGGTAACAGTTATTTTCCCGATGGAAAATAAACCCCTTTTATTGACTATGAAATTATTTTAGTATTGAGCTCAGCTCAACTTTCATTTCCCATCTGCTTTTCCAAAACACAATAAAATATTCAAGGCAGAGGGCATAAACCATGCAGCCTATAAAGTATCCATTTCAGGCTTCCGAGTAAGATAACAGATTGAACACCATGCTTACTTCTCTCCCTTGAGAAACTCTCCTCAGATGATGGTAAGTAAATTGTCCACAAGGACAAGAGAATGGGGAAAACTAGCAACCACAGAACTTTGGACACCAAAGCGCAAGGGCAAACAGTAGGTTCAGGAGAGCTGCACCCCAGCTGGTGAGAGGAAGACCATCTGGCTTCCTGTATGATACCTCAGAACCCCAAAAACTTGAGGACAAATACCTACAACCAGAGCACTGCTAAGTGACTGCTAAAAAACAAAGCAAAAAAAAAATAGAAGCACTTCTTCTAATTCCTTAACTCTGCATAGCTGAGCAACTATCTCACCACCCCACCCCCTTGCCCTGGAAGACTAGGGGTTCATTCTCTGGAGATGCTAAAATCAAGAGCCTCTGGACTGGGAAATGCCAGACATAAATCGAAGCTCATGCTTGTGTAGGCCGAGTGCTGGCAATCCATCTTGTGCTTTCTTGGCTTAGGCTGGAAGGCCTTTCTCCAAAAGGAGAATCCAAAAAAAATGCTAACAAAGAAGGACCAGCCAGTTCCCCCACAGTCAGGATGATGGTCAGCAAGAACCCCAGAGTAGCCCAGGTCCCAAACAGATGGATTCCACATATAAACATAAACCAAAAACCCAAGATCATCAGACATCTGCAGGAAGCCTCAAAAACAAGAACCAGCTGAAAACAAAGAGAAAAGATGTCTAAGAGAGAAATGATGAACCAAAGGAAAAACTTTTTAGAAAGAGCTTTTATTAATATCCCTCTAAAATAACTAAATATATTCAAAAAGATTAAAGAAGACACAACATTCATAAAACAAGAACATGTAATAAAATTAAAGGAATATTAATAAAACAAAAAAGGATTACCACTTTTATTTACTAGTGATAGTAAATTATTTTAATAGAGGGCTCAAAAGACAAAGTTAAAAATATCATCTGGAAAAATGAGATAAAGAAACAAAATATCAGAAGCCCTTCTAGACATCCTTAGGGTCCAGAAAAGACCACGTTTGTAATCCCACAGAACAATTATTGGAATTCTAGGGAGTTAACTCCAATCTACCATTTCCAGTGTAACACATGGCAAAAATAAAGACACTAAGGCATTTTGTTGCTGCGGGGAGCTGATGGGGTCCTAAATCCAGATAGAATGATGTGTAACTGGAACAAAACCTTGACCCAGGGTGGAACCCAGGTTTTATTAATTTGTGAAAAGGACAGTGTCTCAGGGATGAGTGACTGTGAGAGTGGCATGAAAGTAGGTTGAGTGATGGGCCTGGAAAGGGTGACTAGAAGGTGAAATTCATTGGGTCTTTGTTCCTTTCCATGTAGGGCCTTTTCACTTCTCTTCATTAGACTTTATTTCTGGTACAGTTTTAGGGTTACAAGAGATCTGAGTGGAGGAAGGGAAAGAAGAACAAGGAAAGATGGAACATTTAAGGCAATGATAAACCAGCCTGTATGATTCTGTAACAGTGTAGAAACTCAGAACATGCAACAGAAAGGGTGACCAGTAATGTACACCATTGACTTTAGTAATGCATTGGCATGGCTTTTCACTGTAACAAATATACGATATTTAAAACAAGATATTGATAATAGGGAATTGAGGAGGACATGTATGGAAGCTCTTTGTATCTTCCATTTTCTGCTCAGTTTTTCTATAAACCTAAGTGAGTTTATTGGAATCACATACTCTTCAGGTTGGCATCTTCCATTTAACAATATGCACTTAAAGTTCTTCCATGTCTTTTTGTGGGTAGTAGCTTCTTTCCTTTTATCACTAAACATCTGGTTATATAAACACACTACTTTGTTCATTTATTTAGCTACTGAAGGGTATCTTGCAGGTTGCTTTCTTTAGTGTCTATAGCAGGGTAGTTATGCTGTTTTATATGACAGTTCAGGGCTCCATAAGTCAAAAATTTCCAGGACTTTTAAGAGCCAGAGTTGGCATGGTCACTTTACCATAGCTTATGAGTCAAATAAAAAGTCATGGACGAGCCCAGATTCAAAAGGAAAGGTGTCAAGAATAGTGTGTCTGCCAACACCAGTCAAAAAGGAAAACTCTAATAGTCCTAGTTGACAATTTCCTTCACCCTTTGGCAGCTGTGTAAAAGATAATTCATCATGTTTGGGACACCCCCTTTAAACAAAACAATTCGCTATATAAAAATCTATTACAGCCCATTGTGTTGGCATTTGCCCTTAATTCCAGCACTCTAGGAGGCTGAGGCAGGAGAACTAAGTTTGAACCCAGCCTGGGCAATTTAGTTAGACCTTATATTGAAATAAAAACATAAAAAGGGCTGTGGGTACAGCTCAGTATGAAGGCCCTAGGTTCAATCCCCAGTACCAAAAAATAGTCTATTATCATCATTACTACACAGACATACTTCAACCACTTTTCTTCAGTATTAGATAGAGTGCCAATAAACATAGTTCCTGTCCCAGAGATGTTGAACCCAGCTGTGTCCTTTCTAACAAATTGTCCAATAGGAGAATGAGAACCCAGTGGGATATGGACTCTGCTCCCACTTCAAGTTTTTTCCAATCAGGTCCTGAGACCCAGATTGACAGTTATATTTACAGTGTAAGCTATGTTTCTGGGCCCACCTCATACCTCACCAACAATCTAGTCAAAGAATAAAAGTATTTTTAGAGATACAAGTGTTGAAAAGGATAATGATATTTTCCATCTACCCCTCAAAGTTACTTAAAAGTATTTTCTGTACAATATAAAAAAATGTAACCTTCCAGGAAACAGGGTATCTAGCAATGCAGGAGAAAGTGACAATAAAGGGTGATTATATGTGAGGTTGAGATACAAACTTACCATCCTGAAGAGAAGATACACTTGAAAAGTAGCAGAATATGCATGAGTTTATTATTCATTAGTTTACATTTGGTCTTATTTCAAAAAGAATTTTAGGAATTCTATAAAAGCATAGGCAACACAACATTAAATTACATTTGAGTTAAATTAAAATCTTGGCAAAAGAAAATAGAAAAATCATATATGGGACCAAGAAAAGCCAAAACATGCTTAAAGTATGTGTATTTATAGCTTGATACTCATATCAAACTTGTCTCTAAGCTCTGGCCTATTAATAACAGCAACATTAATTAGTCCATTATCTAGAAGTAAGAGAGACTCAACATATGAGTAGTTTAAATAAGAAACTACGTGAGCTTATTTCTCTTACATGGAAAGAAACTTCAGAGGTGTGTAGCCTGGGACTGGTACAAGAGCCTGACTCCATCCAGAACCCAGGGATCCCGCCTCCTGCAGCTTGCGTCCCTGTGTTCCTGACATGGGTCTTTTCTCCACAGCCCAACACATTCCATGGGCCAATGGAATGCGGGGAGGGGGCGGAAACAAAAAAGAGCAGGAGTCAGTATCTAGTTGTTTCCTAAGAAATATTACCAGAAATTGCCACTGGATATTTCTAATTTCATTTGATCATCCAGAACTTAATGACAGGCTACTTCTAGCTGCAAGAGAAGCTGGTGTCCAAGTCATCATTCTGAACAGATGTGAGTCCTGCTCACAACTCTGCAGCAAGGCAGGAAAGGTAGAAGAGATCTGAAGGACAAGAGTGTGTGCAATCAAAAGAAGGAAGGCAACACTCAGCTTCTAAATGGTGTAAATAAAGATGAATGGTCACTCAAGAAATTTACCACATTCCTTGGTAAAAAGATTAGAAAGAGACAACTCCAAGGATATTCCTGCAAAAGAAAAAGGTTCATCTTTTCAACAACACTCTGACCATGTCGATGCAACCCATCTCATAGGACTGCTTAGAATTCCCAATAACTCATGGTTTAGAGAAAACATATCAGTGGAGTTATGATTTTCTGAATTCATTTTCACTGTACTTTTCAAAATCATGCCTAAAATGCTTCTTTAGGCTTCGTCACTGAATATCTTGACATTAAATAGATGCAAATGTGTTTGTTTCAGGATGGAAGAAAAATCTATTTACCTTCGTTTACGGAAAAGAAACCGCTGTAACCACAGAGATTACCAGAACATTTCGAGAAATGGTAGGTAGATTTCCACTTAACCCTTCACCAAAGTGCCTGCAGTGGTTGGTTCTCTTTGGTAAGTACCTAAAAAATAATGAGATAACAAAGACCAGAGTGAAAAGAACAGTCTCCCTTCCAACACCATTTGGAGTACAAGTGCCCCCATCTTAGGCTATGTACCCACAGCACCAGATGCAGGCAAGGAGAGGATCCAGAGGGTAGTTCCATCACCTAACAGCAATGTCTAAAAAGCCCATGGTGCAAGATATTCAGGGACCTCAGTGAGCATTAGCAGAACAAGGGCTGAGCCAAAATCAAGGTCAGTGCAGAAGCCCCACCATCCCCAGAAGTGCAAAGTCCCTGCTGAGGCTGGAGTCTTAAGTTTTACCTGTGTGGGTTTTAGCCTCCCACCATGGACCTGCAGGTGGTCTGTTGGCCAGAATTTTGATGAAACTTCTGTTCAATAAACTGCAGCCTGGCTGATGCCTGATGAATCCCCAAGTAATGTTCTGTGACAACACCATCATGCAGAGATAGCAAACACAGTGTGTGTTGCCACTCCATCTTCCCAAGCCTGGAGAACACATGAGTCCTCTGCCTTGGCAGCCCTGCCTGCTACACCCTTTCTGCCTCAATGATTCCCACACCACAGCACGTCTGAGAATCACCAGCAGTCGATTAGCTTTGGCAAATGACATCAAACCTATTTGCCATCCCCGTGCCCTCTCTAATTAACTAAAGATGTGAAGGAACTTTCCAAGCAGCATGAGTTTTAACTAAATATGTTACCTGCAAATCATGCCTTTCTGAAAATAAATCTTCAACACAGAATTAATGTTCTAGTGTTCTAAGACTACCATAGATTTTTAACTAATAAACCGTAATTGCCATTTATTGAGCTGTACCCAGGTGCTAAGAACACTTACATATATTTCCATTCAACCTTTCCACAACAAATGCTGTCAAGCAAATACAATTTTATTTCTTTAGTACTGCTGGTCATCATAGGTCTGGAAAGTGTGGAGGGAGGAGAAAGGAAGGAAAATTATAATGTACACATTGATGGGAGCACCGAACCCAATTATCAAATGTGATAAAATGTATTTCTCAGGAAGGAGGAATTATAAGGATTTCTACACTGTTGAAGCTGAGGTGACAGAGACATAGGCCAAAAACATTGTCCCAGGATTCTGTCACAGAGCTGAAACTCCTACCCTGATTCCTAACTGCACTCAGACTCCATTGAAGATAATATGTTCATGGTTCCTGAGCCAAGATAAGCTGTAAAAAAGAGTCAATCTTTCCTGAGTTCTCATACACACAGGTGACAGTTACGATCCCACTCATGGTAACAATCATCAAGGATCCAAGTCCTTGCTGGACCTTTTCCTTTAGGGAGGTAGGTAAATAGCCCTCGTCTCCATCAACTGCTCTTTTCCAAAGCAAACCACACACACACAAAGAACAAGACCTCACTTGGGTGGAAGATTATGCATCTCTAAGAAACGATGGCTCGTGGTTTCTTTATTCTTTTATTTAGAAAGTTAAAAACATTTCCAAAATTAAAAAATCAGTACATAAAATTGGATACCATGGTTCAACTTCAACCAGAGAGGAAAAGAAACAATCCAGATGTTCTTAAGTAAAAAGATTGCTTTAAAAAATACACTAAAATTGTTATATTTGCTGGGTTATGAGTAATTGCTTTTTCCCCCTATTATTCTGTTTCCAAAAGGTTTCACTTTTGTATACAAGTGACCTTTTTATAAACCGTAGAAAATCATTGAGTCCAGAATTAGTATTACCTTCATAGCTAAAGGTATCCTCAGGTAAAGGCAGGATAATGAGCAACAAGATTCTTCCAGAAATCCAATGTATAAGTTATTCTCTCCCCAGATGACTCCAATGCCAGCACTTCTGTCTTTCCCGGGCACAGACATATCATTGTCACTGTCCTACTCATAATGAATGCAGTGATAATTTGTTAAATATAAAGCCAGAGGAAGAGACTCCGAAGGGTACCCCCAGACGATTGATAGTAACCACTTCTCCGCCCGTGCTCTGCTGCCTTGACAGCATTCCTTTAAAATTTGGGTTGTGGAGATGAAAAGAGAAGAGGCAGGTGGGAAGAGGGCCTCCCCCTCATGAAAGGACACATGTGTCAAGAACTGTTGGAAGCCTGTGGCTTGTCAGACTTGGTCTAATGAATAGAGGCAGGGAGGAGGGTATTTCCTTCCTTCCCTTTGAATCTTCAATCCTCAAACGTGCATAAAATGTACACCTTGTCAAGTGTTACTTCTTTGAAGATGCCTCTTGACTATTTTTCTGAGAATGTAATTCTGAAAGGATTTTTTTTAAGATCCTCATAGCTGCTCATTATTTAACGTCCTGGTTTTACTCTCCAGCCCTTCTTCCTCTTTTCCGTTGCTTCTCCTCGCTGAGTTTTCTTTTGATATTATGCAGCATGGAACCTGACTACCCACGCCAAGTTATTTCAATTACTCCCCAAGGTTTTTATTAGATATAGGAAAAGTCAGCTTTCCGCATTCTGCATATTTATGGCTGCACTTACTTTTCAAAACCAGTGAGAGAGAGGAAAAAAGGAAAGAGAGTTGAATGGAATATTAAAACATTTCTTAAAAATTGTATAGGAAGAATTAAAGAAACAGCTCCTATTTTCATGTGGGCTTTTTATGTAAGATCTCAAAAAATTTTATAGGCACCTCTATGTACAGAACCGTTGTCAGGGACTGTAGAGCATTTTAAAATGGAAAATGTAGAAGCCGTCTTTAATTCAGGGAATAATTATCAGACAGGAGAGGGCTAGGGAAGTCAGGCTCCTCCCAAGTCTTCTTTACAGGTAGCAAATGAGACAGCTTGCAGGGCACTTACAGCTTTTAACAGGTCTAAAAGGGTCATGGTGGGAGGCAGCCAGGGCCAGGGTGGAAGGGCAGCTCTGTGGACTTGGCCAGCACCCACCTTTCCTCTCAGAGCTGGAACAAGAGATCTAGAGAACAGAGAACAGAGGTTTTTCCCTCTCCTGTTGTTCCTTGAGTATAAAACAAACCTGGTTTTGAACTTAGGACCTGGAAAGACTGTGTGTCTTGTGCCAATTGCTCATGCTCTCTAGCCTCCTTCTCTGCATCTGTAAGATGAGGATCCTGGCTCAGGGAGCACTGTTGTTGGAGGCACCTGGATCTCATCCTGGACTAGGCAGGTGACAAGCTGACTTGTGTGGAGCATCTCCACCCTGTCCTCCTAGGGTACAGGCTGCACCCAGGCTCAGTGGAACAAAAGGAATGGGGAGTGGGAGACCGCCTCCTTTTCATCTTCGTCTGTTAACCCAATTCCCTTAAGGAAGCCACATTGCATTGTAAAAGTCTCACCAACCCGGTATGTGATTGGTCCATGCAGATGGCCCTCCACACCATGGGAATAGTAACAAGATGCCCCTGAACCCCACAGAGCTGCAGGAAGGAGGCTCGATCACTTTCCAATTGTAGAAGTTTTTAATATTATCAAAATAGAAAGAAATTTAAAGGATGCACATGATGTCCAGAGCCCAAGGGCAACAGAAAGACATCAAGAGCGGGATGTCCAGGTTCCTGGGGACGGAGGCAGCCAGGAGGGTGACGATGATGAGTTGGGGCAGCCTAATGCACCAGGGTATCATGCAAAGATAAGGGGCTCCCTCTGGGAGGAGCAGGCTGAGCTTTGGATCTGGGAGGAAGGCTGGAAGGTGGAGATGGCCCTTGTGTAGCTCACAGGATGATAGGGGTGAGGGATGGAGAGATAGATCAGATTAGCAGAATGGGGCAGGGGCTGCAGCTGTGAGGTCTCTTAAGACCCCACTGGAGCTGGAGGAGCACAGGGCAAGGGCAGCAATTAGGGAGGAGAGGAACGGGGCTCAGCCTGAGGATGGTGGGCAGCCGCCCAGAGCAGTCCTAGCTGGTAGAGCTTGGAGCTCTGGACTGTGCTGAGACTGAGGTTTGGGATGCAGGAGGAACATGTATGGGGCTTCATCATTCCTAACAATGTGCTTGCCCAGGGAGATATGGCTAAGAGAGATAGCACCTGCAAGGATCCAATCAGGGGGGCTGGTGAGGCAGATGGGGACCCCTACATCATTTCCCTTTCCTCCACCAAACAGGCCAATCTGGGGCACCTGGGCATCAGACCTCGGCCCTGTGGTTTTCTCCCACCGTCCCTACCCTTGCCTGATGTCATGCCGCCCACAGGCCAGCTGCTCCAGCACACGGGGCCTGTGCTCACTCCTCTGCTCCTCACCTTCCTGGGCTGGGCTGCTTTTTTTTGCTTCCAGCCTGGCCTCACAGTTGCATAGGGTACAGGAGCCACAGGGGCCATGTTGATATTTTTAGCACCAAGCTCTACCCCTGCTGCACACAGTAGGGCTTACTCATCCAACACACTATTTTTAGCCTAAAGAACTTTGTGGGGGGTTCCATTTTACCTTTTAAGAAAACTTCATCTATAAATGGTCATCCTGTGCCAATCTGAATATCCCATTGGTGGGGGGAGAAAGCACTTGACTGGTAAGATTATGTTACATTTAACACAAAGAGTAAGAATCATTAGGAGATACGGCCTCACACCTGCAGAATAACCACCATCAAAAAAAAAAAAAGCACTGGGGAGGATGTGAAGAAGTTGGATATTTTGTGCATTGTTGGTGGGAAGGTAAAGTGTTCTAATCACTATAGGAATGATATGGCTATGCCTCAAAAAATTACAAACTGAAATTGCATATGATCCAGGAATACTAGTTCTGAGCATGTACCCAGAACTGAGAAAGGATCTTGCAGAGATACTTGCACTTTCATGTTCCTGAAAGCATTATTCACCATAGCCAAGATGTGTAACCAACCTATCCATTGACAGGTGAAAGGATAATGAAAATGTTGTGTGTGTATTCAACGAATACTATTCAGCCTTTAAAACAAAGGACTATCTGCCAAACACAACATGTACATGATCCTTAAGGCCTTTATGCTAAGAGAAATGAGTCAATCACAGAAGGATAAACACCACATGATTCCATTTCTAGAAGACACCTAACATAGTCAGACTCAAACTGGGTAGAATGAGGGCTCCAAGGAATGGGGGATAGAAATGAGGAGCTGCTGTTCAAGGGTACAAAGTTTCAGTTATACAAGATGAGTAAGTGTTAGAGACCTGCTGTATAACAACTTGCCTGTGAATAACAATACTGCATCGTGCACTCAAAATCTGTTAAGAGACTAATTCGCGTGCTGTGTGTTCCTATTGCAATAAGATTTAAAAATAGATATATAAAAGACAAGCAAGATAAAACAAAACGAAGAAGAAAAATGTAAATGCCATATATATATATATATATATGTCTATATATATATATACACATATGATATATATATATATTCTACTTTGAAAAACAACAAGACTCCTCTGCTTTTAAAACAAAACAAACATGCCCCAGTCCTCAACCTTCGCCACTGCAGGGCTTTGTGGGTATGTGGGAGGCACACAGGCCCTCTTCAGTTTGCAAACGAGACTTTTCTAGCTTGGAATATGTCTCCTTCACTGGCAGCCTTCCTCCACTGGTTTTTGCAAGTCTAGCAAAACTTTTATGCAAACACCTGTTTGGTGAGGTTTTGTTTTCAGAAATGTAAAAGCACCCAAGAGTGTGTTACTCCCCCCCCCCATATCCCCCGGGACTAATCCTTTTGCTGTATAATTGAAATTCTCTACCCATTGAACAGGGACCAGAGGAGTCCCCTATCGGTGCACCTGCTTGCAGGGGGGGTGGGGAGCCAGGGCCACCTTAGCGCAAGACGGGAAGAATACAGAGTTGCAAAGCTGCTTGGAACTGCAGGTCCTCAGCCTCACCTCTCTACCACACCCACACCTCAGCCCCGGCTTCCGAACAAACCTGGTCTTGAACCTCTTACATTCTCCCCGTCCTGCCTCAACTCCCACATACATGCACTTAGGGAAGACTTCCTCTGGTTGTTTCCCAGATCTGGATTCTAGTTAAACCACGTGGAGAATGGAAAACGGGGTTAGGCTTCTGGTCAACCTGTGATATTCCTGCTATCTGAATTGTCAAGATTGGGTGAAGAAGGAGAAAGAGACAGAGAAACTGGGGTTGGGGCTGGAGTTGGAGGCAGAGGAGGGAGGCCCTGGAGAGAATCAGAGTGAAAGAGGAGACAGAGGAAGAGAGGGAGGGCCTATGGAAGGAAAGGAACAAGTGACCATGACAGCTGGGGTATTGAGATATGTTTTAGTTACTTTCCTCGTTGCTGAGACAAAATACCCAACACCCAAAGTTAAAGGAGGAAAGGCTTATTTGGCTCACAGTATGCAGAGGATTCAGTGTGTAATTGGCTGGCTCCAAGGCAGGGTGGCAAGGCAGAGGGGCATCGCAGAAGAGAAACCGTTCATGGCAGGCAGAAGGCAGCAAAGCAGTGAAGTAGCAAGCAGTGAGTGACAAGCAATAAGTAGCAACCCTCTTTGTGACTTTTACATCCTTCTAGGCTACCCATCCTTAGGGCAGATAGCACTCACACTCAGGGTGGGTCAGCCTTATCATAGCATCCATCACACCATGATTCATTCCCAACATCACATCCTGGATCCCAGCATCACCTACCTTAGGCCCAGCCACCTCCAAAAAGCCCAGCTATGACCACGTGAGGTTTTGGGGGACATCTGGATATGAACTGTAATAAGATAAGATAGAAAAAGTAAAGATAAATAGAAAAAGTAAAGATAAATAAAAAAAGGCAAATATTATAATTTATAAGTTGTACTTTTAATAAATCTGCAGGTTCAGAACACAAACTTCCCAGTCAAAACTTCCTCAGGTCCTTAAAGATACAATAATCCTTGGCCATTCCGTTTCTTATAAATGCACCTTGGCCATTCTCTATGATCCTTCACTTATGTGGGCCATTTTACCTGTGAACGGACCATTCCTTTTCACCTGTAAAATGGCCTTTCCCTTTGGGTGGGCTATAGCTCCAGAGTTGAGCAGACCCTGGCACAGGGGTCACACCACTCCCAACTGTGCCTCTGTGGCATGTGGACTATTTTGAGGTAAAGGCCACTGAAAATCAGCAGCTACAAGAAAAGGTCTAAACACAGGGTGCAAGTTTCTCTTTTGAAAAGGAAATTTTTACGTTTGCTGAGGGGCTTTTCATTTGTAAAATGTGTCCCACTTCTCTGTAGCAGGAAGAGGACTCTTTAGCCACCTTTATCAGTGGAGACGGTGCCCACTGAAATCTACAAACCTTAGTGTACAACACCTGTTTGCCACACTAGCTCCCCTACCTTAAAACTCCAATCCCTTCAGCCTAGAACTATCTGAAAGCCCAAGATTTACCCAACCTTCTGGTGCCCCCTTGTACACATCTACAAAGCACCACAATGAACATCTGTTTATTTTCTCTCCTGAATCTTTTTGCCCAATATATTGGCCCCAGCTGGAAAAAGTGAGATGAGCACAGAAGATTTATTTTTCCTCCCTCACAGCACCCAGTCAAAGGAAAGAATTTGCTTTTGGAAGATGCTCTAATAAGAATAGATGAAATCCACTGCTCGGGCCTTAGTCCATGCCAGAACCAACAAGCCCAAGTCCTTTCAGCCCCCAGGTGGTTAATCATGTGTCTCACCCAGGAATATTGCCAGTGACCCTGGTTAGGCTCCAGCTCCCCTGCTCCATCGTCAAGCAGGATGTCTGAATGTGGCTGGAGAGATTTTTGAGTTTGACATTGGTATTATCACAGTTATTTATTTTATCTAACACTAAGTACTTTCTCCAAGTCAGACACTATGCTAGGTCCTTGTTGTCCTCTGTCTCCATTGCAACTTCATTTCACAGGTAAGGAAACCAAGGCTCAGAAAGATGAAGTAACTTGCCATTATAGTACATTAGCTTGCCAGTGTAGACCTTAACCCATGTCTGTCTCACAATGAAGGACACACTCCCACCTATGCCACATGGAACCCTTTCGGGTCTGGCTCAGGAGTCACCATCTCCTCACTTTGGGGAATCAGTACCTGTCCCAGAGCCAGCCAAAGCCAGAACTCGATGCCTTAGCCCAGCACTCTGGATCTGTTCTCCTTAACAAACATGGTGGCTTGGAAATGAATAAAGGCAAAGGAAGAGAGAGACAGAGACAGAGAGAGAGAGAGAAAAGGGGAAGGGGAAGAGGACAAGGAGGAGGAAAGAGGAGGAGGAAGAAGGAGAAGGAGAAGAAAAGAAATATAAATGAACTATTAAAAAGGATATCACTCCAGACTCAGCCAAACTCAGCCACACGTAGAAGAACTCCTTATTTTTAACGTTCTCCATGGTCTCTATTTTGGAACAAAGTAAGTTTTATACTTTAACTAGCTCACTGAGCTTCTGCTACTGTATTCTTGCCAAAAGTTGCATAACCTATATTTAATCGTAAGGAAATATAAAACAAACCCAAACCAAGGAACATTTTACCCAAAAATATTGGCCAGAACTACTCAGAAGTATCAAGGTCATGAAAGGCCAAGACCAAGCCATTGGCCCAGATTACAGGACACTAAAGAGACTTGATAGTGAAATATAAAATGTGATTCTGGATGAGATCCTGGACCAGAAAGTAGCATTAGGGGAACAATTAGCAAAATTTAATAAAATCTGTAGACAGCGGCATTATTCCAATGTCAATGCCTTGATTTTGATCATTGTATTACGATTATTTAACATGTTCCCCTTTAGGAAATCTGGGTGAAGAGCATGTACAAATCCTTTATTCCACTTTCTACAAACCTTCAGCAGTTATTTCAAAAATGAACATTTAAAACAATTTTTAAAAGCTAAAGGAGAGCACTGGAGGGAAGCCCAGATGTCACCTGCATGGGGCTAAAGTGGGCCCTGGGGACTGGGCAGTGAGCCCGACGACAGGGTGGAGGACTTGGTCTCAGCTCAGAGCCTGGAGAGATGACAGGAGTTATTTATCACAGAACAACTAGGACATTTCTGTTTGGAGACAGTGTGGTCACAGCCACAGGGGCCAGCTTCAGTAGCAATTGTTGAAATACTTGATCTAGAAAGAAACTGCTGATAGACATGTTTGATGCCTACATCTATGAAAAGCTGCTATTTCTCCTACTGATAAAATGTATCTCCAAGATCCAGAGTTAATGGTAATGGGAATTTTGAGAAAGAGGAACATTTCAATATGGTGTGTCTCATAGAAAGGGGCACAAAGCACTCTTTTGTTATTTATGATGTATTTATTATTCTCATCTTTAATCCTTGTATGCAAGATTTTTAGAATTCAAAAGATCATTAAGTGATAGAGGCATTGTGATTCAGGTGGGGTTGTTTCTTGGGACTGATTCACACAGAGCAGGCTATAGGATAGTGATTGTAGTAAGAAAGTTGTAGATTTCTGATTTTTTTGTTTTGTCACGATTTTTATCCTGTGCTGCTCCAATCAGCACAGCCACATAGGAGAAATTCAGCAGCAGATATCTTACATTTTTCACACGCAATTATCAATAGCCAGGGCTCCTGAAGGCCTATAGGGTCTTTTTCAATAATTTATTTTGCTAAGAATTTCAGGTAAAGATCATGATGGGGAAAGATATCTGCTATTTGTGTTGAAGATTTAAGTGAACTTGGCATTTCTCCCAGCTCCAAAACACCCTGGAATGTGCCCTTTTACTTCTGCTCTTCTTTCTTCTTCCTCTCCAATGCTACAATAAGTACTAGAAATAGAAAGATAAGCAAGACAGAGCATCCACCTCCGAGGGAATCATAGCCAAATAGGAAAAACAAAGAAGCAATTAGAATGCTGTCAAAATGGCCCTTAAATAAAGATAGTTTGAAGCCTCTGCAGATTTAAAAAAAAAAAAAACAAACTTGTATTTGCCTGGGAAAGTAGAAAAAGACTTTATAGGAAAGCTAGAATTTGAGCAGAAAGTTCTGGAGAAATAAGTAGGAATCCAGCCAGGCATGACGGCACACACCTGTAATCCCAACACAGGCTGAGACAGAAGCATCAGAAGTTTGATCCCAGCCTGGCTGGGGAATGTAACAACTTGATCCTGTCTCAAAAGAAAAAATAATAAAAGGCCTGGGATATAGCTCCGTGTGAAGGTCCTGGGTTCCACCTGGGCTGGGAGGGGGAGAGGGAAAAGGGAAAAAGAAATGAAAGGAAAGAGTTCAAAAGTATCAGGGAGACATTAACTCAGGACAGGGTGACGCAGGTCTGAGGACAAACCTCCTTTGAGGAAGAGGGAGAAAGACGTTCCACATAGCAGGAGACTTGCAGAGTTGCCTCAAGTTTTGAGATGGGGAAACAGAACGTAATGGGAAGACCATTGCTTTCTTCTAAAAATACATTGCAAGGAATCATTTATCAGTTTGTCACAGAAATTCAGAATCACACTTGCAAATTTTGAAAGCATTTTCAGTAGCTGAAACACCATCAGATACTGTCACAGCAAACAATTATTAAATGCCTACTATTTTGAGCTCAAGGTCAGCATATTAGGCTGAATATTTCTGTTTATTGAAAACAACTATTTTTAGGGGGGAAAAGGAATTTAAAATCCTCACAATAGATTTTTCAGTTGGATTGTACAAGGCATTCTCCCGACAATGCCTTCTGAATTACAAAAATGCAAGAAAAATCTACACAATTTAATTTTTAATTCATGTTAAATGATATCATTAGATTTGTTGGAGCTCACTATGTGACACTATATTTTCCATGAACTTTTCATGCTCTTTGTAGCACACTTTTTTGATTTGGGTACAATGGAGTGCACATAGCTCACCACATCTCTCCCCCTCACTATAACTATAAAACCTGCAGAGAAGGTAAGGGAGCTGGTAGAGGATTTTGAAAAAAAAATCTAAGGCTGGTTGAAAAGAGAAAATTAAAGTTACCAGCAAAGCAGCAGTGTAGTTAGCATGTTGTGATCCTCTAATATCTCCAAACCTGGACTCAGGCCAGATTGAAAACCAGAAGCAGGCAGCAGGGAGAGACGGCTACAGAAGAAAGTTCTGACTGTCACTTTAGATGTGGGAAAGGACTCATGGTAGTGGCAGCAGCCACAGTGGAGAACTGGAAGAGCCTATAGCTCTGGAAGGGGTCTGTCTTTCCAGCTGAGGTGCCATGGTCTCAGGAGGATGGGACCATTCCACCCCCATTGCCTCTGTTTTCTCTTCAGTCCTCCCAACACTCAGTCCCACTAAGAGTAAATTTATAGGAAGAACACAGTGAATGGGATGACCAGAGCCCCAGATTTCTGACTGTAAAACCAAAGAGGGGAACTGAGGGAAATCACAGCTATCAGGGAGATGATAGAAAGGGAGGACCTATAGAAAGTACCTCCATAAAGTTGTTTAGGAATTCCTGGGTTCACCCCAATCTGCCCATGCATGGACCTAACCCTGAATGTCATCCCAAAGGCTTTGGGAACTGCATTTACCACGGCTCTGGTCCTAGAATGGCCACTCAATGCCACACAAATGAGACAAATAGAAACAACGCTTCCAAGTCTTTGCAGATGAAATTGATGTTAAAATCACAATCTTACCCAGGACTCATTAGAACTTTCCCCTGAACCTAAGAGGGTTGATTTCCTACAAATGAAAAATATTCACATTACCTGTAGTATTTAAACAAGATCAGAGTCTTCTAATATAATATCCAAAATGACCAGGATAAAATCCAAAATTGCTCAGCCTACGAAAAAGCAGAAAATTCTCCAATCACATGAGGAAAGTAAGAAACATATGTCAATGCCAAAAGGGTACAGATGTTGGGACCATCTTATGAAAACTTTAATGCAGCAGTTATAAAATGCAAATATATATTGAAAAAATACAATAGATAAATGCAATAGATAAAACAAAAATACTTTAAACAAAAAGAAGACAAAAAATGAATGAGAAAAATGAAACAGAGGAAGAAATAAAATGATAAACCTAAGTTCAGACATATCAATAACTGCATTCAATTCAAATGCTTTAAGTGTATCCATTAAAAATCAATCAGAATTGAAAAATAATAACCAGGCTTGGGGTTGTAGTTCAATGGTAAGATGTATGCTTATCATGTACAAGGCTTTAGGTTCAGTCTTCAGAAAGAAGGAAAAAAGGAAAGGGAAGAAGAAAGAGAAGAGGAGAAAGGGATGGAGAAGAAAAGGAGGGAGGGAAAGAGAGAAAAAAATAAAGAGAAAAAAGAAAGAGAAAATTGGATTTATCTATAAGAAACTTGCTTTAAATATAATATGTATGTGAATTAAATGATGAAAAAAGATATACCAAGCCAACACTAGTCAAAATAAGCTACAGTGACTATGTTAATTTCAGACAAACTAGATTTCAAAGCAGAATACCAGTAATGAAGAGAGATATTACATAACAGGAAAAGGATTAATTCAACCAAGAGACTACAGTAAGTCCCTGATTTAAGAACATTCAAGTTTTTAACTTTCACAGATATGAATAGACCTTGAATTGTGAACCTTCACAGATGCAGTCATGGAAGTAGCTCACATGTCTGCCAGACATCGTCACCATTGTATTGCTGTCTGCTGGTTGTTCGGTGCGATGGTGCACAGTAGTACAGTACAATCAAGGACTTACTCTATGTGTGGGTTGTGTTTCGTTTTTTCATGCTGCACATTGTATATTTGTGTCACATGTGTGTAAGTCTCACTTTGTTGGACTGAATAAACAAATCCAATTTAAGAACTTTCTCACCCAACAGAACTTGTTTGTAAGTCAGAGACTTACCACATAGCAAAACTAAACATATACACACCTATCAACAGAGCTTCAAAATACAGAAAGGAAAACCAACAGGCCAGAAAGGATCAAAAGATACAACCACAAATACAGTTGGAGACCTCAACAATCTTCTGTTAGTAATCTATAGAACCAGGAAACAGATGGTCAGTAAAACATAGAACTATCTACCATTGGGGTGTAACTTTCATTTACTGAAAAATCGCTTCACAAAACAGACCATTCTCTTCAAACATACACAGGACATTCCCTGAGGTAGAATATCTCCTTGGTCATTATGTAAACCTTAATAAGTTTAAAAAGGTTGAAATTATATAAATTATCTTCTGTCACTACAGTGAAATTCAATTAGACCTCAATAATAAAACATTTTTTTAAAATGGCTAATAATTTTGAATTTAAGCAATATTTTACAAATAACCATGAGTCCAGGAAGAAAGAATTTATAAATATTTTGAGTGGGAAAATGAAGATATAAATATGTTTATCAGCCAGGGCTTTAGAATCTGCCTGGAAAGTGTGAGGTTGTGAGTTCAATTCCCTGTACCAAAAAGAAAGAAAGAAAGAAAAGAAATACAATATATCAAACTAAAGTCCTTAAAGAAAAATTTATAGCATTAAAATGCTTATCATAGAACAAGAAACAAAAGGTCATAAATCCATAACTTAAGCTCTCACCTCAAGAAACTAGAACAGGAAGAATGAAACAAATTCACAGCAAGTGCAGAAAGGAAATAACAAAAATAAGGATATAAATTGAAATAAAGAATGAAAATCAGTAGGAAAAAAGAATGAAACAAAAGAGTGTTCTTTGGGGGGAAAATTCAATAAAATTGATAAACCTCGAGACTAACAGCAAAAGACAAAGAAAAACAAATTACCAATATCAAGAATGAAATAAAAGAAATCACTACAGATCCCTCAGGCATTCAAATGATAGTAAAGGAATCCTAGAAGGCATTGAGGTACCATAAACTATTGTTTTTTCACCTTTTGAAAGCCCCACCTCTGAACATGTGCAACTTGTAGGAAACATTTCATATCCAAACCTAACATTCTGCCTCAAGAATAAGAGTTACATTTTTAAAAGACCACTCTAGCTGCTTTTTGGTTTTTTTCTCCCAACTATTATTTCATAGTAGTGCATGTTTGCAGTATGTAATGATCACATTCCTCGTGGGGTGTTGCTCCACATACATAACACACCTGAATTATTTTTCCATTCTTATTTCCTCCCCTACCTCCTCACTCCATCTCTACGTCCCCTTCTCATTTGCAGAAGATCTATCTTCCTATTTCTAACCATCTATCTTTTATTTTGTTCTTTATTTATACTTTGGGTATCTCATATAGGAAAAACCATGCAATATTTAAACCTGTGTGATTTATTTCACTTAACATTACGGTTTCAAGGTTTGTCTATTTTCCTACAAATGTCTTAACTCTGTCTTTCTTCATAGTAGAGTAGTACTCCAATATGTATAAATACCACATTTTTGTTACTCATTCCTCTAATGGACATATAGGCCACTTCCAAGATTAAGCTACTTGAAATACACTGCTATAAACTTGGATATGCATGTATCGCTGTGATATGAGGTCTTTAACTCTTTCAGGATGATACCTAGAAGAGAAATAACTGGGTCAAATTGAATTTTCATACACTATTTTAGATAATTCTGATGTTCTTCAACTGGCAGTGAGATTCCCATGGAGGTTCTTTAACTATAATTAATACAATATTGCCTGTTGGTGGCTCCCTCCAAAGGATGAGTAGAAATTTGAGAAAGTATGATTTCTTGCAGAATAAAATTAAGCAACCACCTCCAGGGTCCAGGCTAAAGTTAGGAAGGTCTAATTGCAGGCAGTGGAGACAGAACAGAGTTTAATAGTGATTAAAAATTGAGAAACAGCAACAAGAATGGTTCACTGCTAATGGCATGATGGTGACAGGAAACAATGGGGAGTAAAGAATAATGGTATGATATCCCATTCAGTAGACTGGGCAGGTCTTGTGTTTTCCCAGACATGCAATGGGGAAGGGGGAATGGGTTAGGGGTGCAGGAGATGGAGTGCAGTATTGAGCATGTCCCATTAGAGGTATCCAAGGAGTATCTTCAAAGAAGCATCTCACAAGCAGATGGACCCATGAGTCTCAAAAAGGAGATCTGAGGTCAGATAGATACTGAAAATCAGGAGCATGCAGGCTGTAGCCAAAATCAGAAAAGTTGTATACTGTGGCCCAGAAATAATGTTTACAATGGAAAGCTGAAACCCTTGGCTGTGATCTGAAGCAGATGTAAAAGAGAATTAATGAATAGTCATTAATGAATGGGTCAAAGAACAGTCTTCGACTAAACAGTTACAAGCAAAACCAGGAAAGCATGGAGCCATTAAGGGTCTGCAAAAGAAAACTGTCCACAACCCAAGACACAGGGTCCTTCCTTGTTCAGTGCCACATGAAGCCATTTGATGTACCTTTGTCTTGTGGAGCTTAGTGCTTAAGAAAAATTCCCACGTTTAAGAAATTTATTTTCACATACACATGAAATAAGCCAAAACTAAAACAAAAAGCATAAAACATCTTGCTATAAAGGGAAGAAAATAGGGAAAGAAAGGAGAGAGGAAAAGAAAGGATAATACTGCTTTTCACTAGGAAACCAAATACAAATTGTGAAGTGCTGTGTCTTAATTACTTTTTAATTGCTGAGACGCAACACCCACACTCACAACTTAAAGTAGGAAAGGTTTATTTTGACTCACAGTCTGTAGGGTTTTCAGTCCATAGCTGGCTGGTTCCAAGGCGAGGTGGCATGACAGAAGAGAAAGAGAACAGGGCAGGGCAGGCAGAAGGTAGTGAGGAATCAAAGGAAGAGGAGGAGGGAGATAGACCCTCCAGGCCACACCCACAATCACCCACCTCTTCCCCACCAGAATTCACCACTCAACATCATACCCAGCTATCAACCCATCAGTGGGCTAATCCGTTACTGCACACCCATGATCAAGGATCACATATCCAAGATCCAGCCACTTCCCAAATGTTCCACCTATGAACATATGAGGCTTTGGGGTAGCATACAGATACAAGCCATAACATGCTGCTGTTTTGATCTCAAGTTTTGAAATAACTAGTTCCCTCTGTTATAATCTTTGAACAAAAATTGGAGGGAAATTTTTAAAACTTATTTGAAATATGTTGACTTTTGTATCACCCTGTAGGTGGAAGGGCACAAGTAGGTCAAATACAAACACATCCCACAGCTCTGTTTTGTCTGGTATATGAAGCATTTCTTAGAATTCCTGGAATAATTGCCAACACCTAAAAAGTGAGAGATTTCACATAAAATCTCAGATTTCCAACCTCCATTGGGAAATGAGAAGATGACAACACTGCCCTCCATTGTGAAGGGCACCAGTCCAGATGGACAGAGCAGTGACCTTCTTTCTGAATTGGGTTAATCATGACTTCACCTGGGCTCTGCAGGTGTCCCAGCTCATGTCTCCAGATCATTGCTGCAGGCCACTTCCTGCTTTGCTTGAGTATATTTATGGGCAATAAATTAAAATGCACCTCACAGTCCTGGACATAGATTTTTCTGTAAAAACTAAATAATGCATAAATTCTCATTATCTTTTTTTTTTTTTTTGCAATGAATGCTAGGGTTTCAGCCAAGAGTCTTCAAATGAAGCTACATCCCCCCAGCTCTTTGGTATTTTTTATTGTTGAGACAGGGTGTCTCTAGAGAGCACAGGGTGCACTTGAAATTCCACCCACTTGCCTCAGCCTCTTAGAGTGCTGAGATTACAGGCACAATCTATTTTCAATTATTACCATAGATTATCAGTAGAAATTACAATTATTAAATTGCTCTCTGAAGTGAATGCTAGCTGAGACGCCATGCACCTGCTATAAGACTTCGGCCAAGCCTCTTTGTTTCTGTGAGATGGATCTGTAAAATGGACTACCTGGCCAGATGCTTCCAGGGCTTGTGAAATCTGGCTTCATGATGGAAGTCACTCCAGACTTGTGCCAGAGGCAGAGTTTTGAAGCTTGAAGGCCCTCCCCTTACCTGCCAAACAGATCTATTTATAAAACTGGCTAACCTAAGGTATTTTAGCATAATTGGTTATGACCCCATCTCCCACTCTAGCTTCATCTAGTGTCAGGACTTGCTCTGGGTGTTTTACGTTCTTTTCTTTAAAGAGAATTCCCTCAATGAAGTCAGCTTCAGAATTATCAAAACCTAGGTCTACCTTACCCTACACACATAGTCACAACCACTTCAGCATTAAATTTTAAAGATCTGTCTCTGAGCAGTATTGAGAGTGTCAGGTAGTTCAGTGGGTAATAAATAACAAGACTTTAGGACAGGAAATGCCAGTACTTATTCCAAGATCCATCATCAATTCTTCAGCATTTTTCTGACCCCCTAACACTGCAAGCTTATTACTTGTGTAATAACTGGAATCTGCATAGAAATCAAAGTCATAGCTGGGTGTAGAGGTGCACTACTGTAATCCCAGTACTCAGGAAGCTGAGGCAGGAGGGTTACAGAGAGTTCCAGGCCAGCCTGGGCTACATAGTGAGTCAAAGACCACTTTTAACTACATAGTGAGACTCCATCTCTAAAACAAAAACAAAAACACAAAAGAGATCATGTCTTTTCTGTTTCTTGATGTGTCCCCAGCAACTACTACAATGCTTGTTATATACTAAATATTCAATAAATGTGGCCAAATGAATGAATTGCCTAATTTATGAAGACATGTTTACCAGCTGTGATAGAAACATATATATAGCAAATGTTTAAATTTTTAAAATACGTTACACTAAAAGATACATCACCATTAATCTTCCTCAAAATACTTCTCTTTGTTTTTTTTATTTTAAAGAGACTAAAACCAAGCAAAATAAAACAGAATAAAACCAATCAAAACAAACCAATGTAAGTGACACAGGACTTCAAAACAATATGAAATCAATAATGCCTTTTTTTGTCTTCAAAATAGCTGCAAATACCTTCAGACATAGTGAAAATCAAACAAAACAGAACAAGAAAAAGTAAGAAAAAAACAATGAATGCAATAAAGGACTTCAAAGCAAGACAACAGCAAATCCAGAATGGCTAACATAATACATCTTGCTGTCTTTGAAATAACTGCCCCTGCCATCAGATATAACAAAACCAAACCAAACAAAACAGAATAAAACTCAATCCAACAAAACAATGAAAACAACATAGGACTTCACAACAAAATAATATGGAATTAACAATGGCTACCACCTTCAGAAGGTGATCTCCCATAGATGCCACACTGCATACCATCCTCCTCTGAATAGATGATCAGACCACCAGCCTTAGACCTGCACAGTCAGTGAAACACAAGACACCACAAGCATCAGATTGCATTTCACCTCAATAGCTAGCATCACAGCCTGTGTTTTTTCCAGATCAGCCAGTTGATTAAGGTGGGGGAGTTGGCTGCACTTGTCTCGCAGCCCACGTGCCAGGAGAGGCTGGGGTCAGCTGTCCCTCCATTGGTAGCAGCCCACCCATGGCACTGGTTCATAGGGAGGACTTGCTTCGTGGTGAATTCTTGTTTTCTTTCCCCATAGTCCGAGAATG
Organism: Hydrochoerus hydrochaeris; assembly: GCA_004027455.1. NCBI lineage: Eukaryota > Metazoa > Chordata > Mammalia > Rodentia > Hydrochaeridae > Hydrochoerus > Hydrochoerus hydrochaeris. Next base: position 67,745 of record PVLA01007947.1, on the reverse strand, counting down.
GCATGGGAAAAGGCAGGATGGAATCTAGCTGTCCCCTCGTCAGCGGCGGCCAGCACGTGGTGCCGGTTCGCAGGGAAAGGCTTGCTTCTTGGTCCTCATCTTCATTTTGAACAGTTACCCATGGTGTTGCCACTTCCAGGAGCAGTTCTGGAAAGCCTCTTTCCTGAGTGTCCTTAGTTGCAGTCTCATGGCTGCCTTGCTGTCCTGAGTTAATTTAAAGTATTCACATTTCATAGTCACTTTGACTTTGGGGAAGAACCAGAAGTCACACAGCGCCATGTCTGGTAGAGAAGGACATACCTAATTGTTTTAATTTGACAGAAATTGATGTAAACATTTTTTAATTAATTCAGGATGTCAAGACAGCCATGAAAACATGCTTATGAAAGAGGACTTCCAGAACTGCCTCAGAAAGTCACAGACATGCTGGGATAAACGTGTCATGGTGAGGGAGGGTATTTTGATAGGGATTCATGACAATGCATATTCAATGTAATTTTCTTTTAATTTAAACACTGACTCTTTTTTAACCTACCTTGTAAATATTCTCTCTTTCCATGAAGAATTAGAGAACTACTGCCTATTCTAAGCCACAGAACTGAGTTCAAGCTCATTTAAAAAACCATAAAAATTGTCGTACCAGTTGATTTAAATGCACAGACTGCGAGGTGTTCGCTGGCGTGATCAGCCAGGCCAGCAGTGGAAATGAGAGATCAAGTTCATTTGGGGGAACTAACCGGTGCTGAGATCAGGTGAAGCCTTTCTGTTCTTGCAGGGCACCCTCTACACTAATGCACCATATGTTCTACTCACAAGAGACCCTTGGAGTCAGAGTGCAGATTCTAAAGGCCCAACCCTTAACTGGAGACAGATTGGTTCCCGATTTTCCCACTTTGACGTATACCCTAAACACCCCCATTCCAAGGTCAAGCTTTCCCATTTCTCGAAACTGTCATTGTAGAGGCCAGAGCATAAGTTTTCCAAGTTCTTCAAGTGTTTGCCTGCTTGGCTGCATTCCCACAAATGAGGAGCTCACTTTCCTTCCTGTTGATACCCTCTGCTTCCAGCTGCTGCCATCTTTACATGGGCGGCAACAGCAAGGGGCAGCTGGGAAGAAGACTGTACCTGGGAGCAGAGAACAACAGAGAGAGCGAAGGAGGCAGGCAGGACCAAAGGATGGCAGAACAACAGAAAAGGAAATAGGAGAAAGTGACAGGGGGGTGGTAAACTACTTAGATAACCTCAGAAAACTGAGATTTCTGAAAGGAAACAGAAATGGTGAAAGATGCAAGAAATTTGGAAGGAAAAGAAATCTGTGCTTGCAGTGTGGACACCAACCAGACAAAATAAGGCATCTGGATAAAGAAGAATCAGCAGATTCTTGCTCCTTGGGTAGCTGTGTGATTGCTTTTTTATTTAAATCTACCACAATCAGCAGTGCCCAGTCTGCTGTCCTTGTCCTGTACAGTAAAGGGACAGAAGCAATATTGGATATGAAGGGGAATTGCCCACACAGAAGCCTCAACAAGCTTCCATCTGTGAGTTCCTCACACTTCGTGGGTGCTCCACACCTCGAATTCCCACCTGTACTCTAGATAATGAAGAGAATCACTGGCCCAGCCCCGGCCTATCATTTTTCCCCACTCCTGCCTTGAGCTTTCATTAGTTTTCATTTCTCATTAAGAGAACAATTGAAGAGTGAGAATTAAACACCTCCTGATTTATTATCCTGATGAAAATGGAAAGGTGGGAGCCATGGGATGGATCTGAAGACCCTGCAGATGAGTGAGCCACCATGCGGACTTGAGAGCATGCATGGCTGCTGTCCTGTTCCACTGGAGGACAATGAGGGCAGCAGAGCAGCCAAAGCACTTGCAAAGCAGTGCTGTAAAATCAGGAACCTTCCCAAGCTAAGACATTCGCCCTCCACTACATGCTTCCCCTCTCTTCAAGCTTTGCACTAACCTTTCAGTATTATTCCCACATCAGTTATGTATCTACCCACAGACATGCTGCTCCTGAGGTACAGAGGCCGGGCTCTCCTCACCTGTTGCTCCTCTACCACGTGGCAGGCATGTGCCCAGTGCTCACATAGAAATAGTGTGGGAGAAGGAATTCCTTCACACATGCAGAAACAGATCGGCTACCTTTGATTTGTATGGCTGCATGCATTTTTAATAATGCCTTGGGTTACTCCAAAAGGAAGATGAAGACGGTATGGGAGTTCCTAAAGAAATGGTGAATAAAACTCCCGTATGAAAGAGCACTCCCAAACAGGTATATACCCCAAAGAATTAAAAGCAGAAACTTGAACCAATATATGCACACCAGTGTTCACAGCAGCATTACTTACATTAACCAAAAGGTGGAAACAGTGCAAGCATCCATCAATGGATGAGCAAAATATGCCATATGTCTGCCAAGGAATGTTATGCAGCCTAAAAAAGGGAAGAAGTCCTGATACAGGCTACAACATGGATGATTCTTGGGGACGTTATGCTAAGTGAAATAAGACACAAAAGGAAAATATTGTATGTCCCACCTGTAACAATTAAATCATGGAGACAAAGAGCAGAATAGGTTTATCAAAACCTGTCAGCCAGAAGAATGACTACAGAGTATCAATTTGGGGTGGGGTTTTGGTGGGGAAGTTCCAGAGATGGGTGGTGGTGGTGACAGTTGTACAGTAATGAGAATGTGTTTGCTGTGCTAGTGTTTGTAACTCACTCAAGAGAACTTCAGTGCTGCCCATGCAACCTGTAGCTAATTCTATGTAACAAAGAGACAGTCACACAGCTTCAAGGGGACAAGGGCCAGCATGCCCATCCAGACCATGGCTGCCCTCCAAGACACACATACACCTGCCTCCCACCCTTCTGAGACTGGAGGTCATTGGAGGAAACTTCCTATGAAAAGGAGCAACTGGATGTTCCTCCTCCAAATCTCACCCTGAATTGCAGCGCCCTCCAGAAGTCTTCTCACTTCTTACTGGTGGAGAATCCTCCAGGAACACAAAGGTGCTGCCTGCTTTGCTTCACTCTTCCTAGATGAGAATCAGGGTCTCACCGGAAGCCAGAACCCAGCGAGTCGGGTGTAAGAGTGTGATGGCTTTGTGCAGGTCCCTTCAGTGAGCCTTGCTTTCCTCACCTATAGAATGGAAATTCTTCAGTCCCTACCTGACAAAAGTACTAAAGCTTAAATGAGCTAATAGATGTTTAATAGTGTGTTGAATAAAATAAATTTATTGAATGTTACAAATCTAAGGTATATATTGCAGAGCTATCGGAAGCAAGCAGCTCATGGTGTAGTGGATAGGAGGTAGAAACAGAAGGGAGGAGCACAGGAGAAAGATAAATCCCCCTTGACCCACCTCTCTTGACCAGGTCTCAAAGTGCAAGAGAACATTTAGCTGTGAACTCATCTGTGGACTAGTCTACCATGGATCTAGCACCCTCAGGATCCCTCACCCCCCCAAAAGCCCAGCCTTGGAGCACTTAAGGCTTTGAGGGCACATCCAGGTCTAAGCCATAACAAGGTGGCATCAGGGACTAGGGAAAGATGGTGATTGATCTCATTGCAAGAGTAGAAACTTATCAACTGCAACTGACTCTTGCGGCAGTCAGCCAGAAGGGGCCCAGGGATGAGCAGGAATCCGAAGAGGAGATGGAAAGGACTCTCTGGGGACATGTGTAGTTCTCAAAGAATCTGTTCCCCTGTTCCTCTGATCTTTCAACTCTTTAATATTTTGGGCAGTTTATCTCTTTGGTGATAGAGATACAAGTTTTTATCACATTGACTAAAATGTTTACTCTTTCATGCCTAGGAAATGTCTTGAGACCAGTGAATCTGAAGGGCTTTTGGCTGTTAGTGTAATGCCATGTAAACAGAAAATCCCTTAAGGAGAGTTCCAGGATAAAAACACTCCAGAAATTCACCAGAAACAAATTATTTTCATCAACATGATGGTCTAGATGACTCAGCTTGTACAAAAATGCTTCTCTCGTGAATTTAGACCTTCATATTTCCAGTGTCAAATTGAACTCACTTATTTAATTTTCTTAATCTTAATTATTCAGGTGCATCTTCCCAAAACCTAAAGAAGTTTATAGAAAGGTAGGTGGACAATGGATCTTAGGACTTGTTCTTAAATGTGGTCTCTTATTTTGAAACAGGGATGAAATAACCATTTTCTTAGTTACTTTTCTCATTGCTGAAATGAAATACCTGACCCCCAAAGTTAAAGGAGGAAAAGTTTATTTCAGTTCACAGTTTGTAGAGGTTTCAGCTCATAGTTGGCTGGCTCCCAGGCAGGGTGGCATGGCAGAGGAGAAGCAGTTCATGGTGAGCAGCAAAGCAGTGAAATAGAAACTGAGGAGTCATGACCCTCCTTCTATCCTTTATATACTATCTAGGCCATCTACCCTAAGGCTGGGTACCACTGACACCCAGGGTGGGGCACCCTTAATCCTCACATCACACCACGAATCAATGTCAGACTCACATACTTGATTCCAGCATCATACACCCTAGATCCAGCCACCTCTGAAAAGTCCCACCTATGACCACATGAGGCTTTGGAGGACATCTAGTTATAAGCCATAACACTGCTGTTCCCTGTGATCATTTCTACTGAGCACTGGTAGATTGTTAATCACTATGCAAACACTGACATGTCACTGCCTACACCAGTAAGCTTAGGAAGCAATTCATTTTTGTGGATGCCCTGGAAGAAGTATAAAAATATATATGACTCAAATAAAGCTTAGAGCTAATAGAAGCAACAGAAACAAACAAAAAAGACCATGTTATAGCCTATCTTAATGAATATGGAAACATTTTGTATGTATTTTGGATTTAAAATTCGTAAGTGGGTGCACCTTGAAACCACATGTTGAGTGAAATAAATCAGACACACAAACTTAAATGCCACATGGTGCCTCTTACATGAGATACCAAAATATAAATAAAGAGCAAAGTAAAGGATAATAGGAAGTAGGGAGGTAGATTTTGTTCAAATGAGAAAGAGATTGATGGATGGTGTGGGGAAAGAGAGGAAGGGGAGGGAAAGAAGATGGAAAAGAATTAAGTGTGAATATATACTCCCCATAAGGAATGCAATCATTATATAATGCAAGCATGTACTAATAAAAAATAACAACTGAAAGCACTCAGAAGCAAGGCTGAATTGAGCGGTGCTCTGAAAGACCTCAGGAAGGCCTTCTCTTTTTGAAGTCCACTGTGCATCCACAGCAGTCCAGATGTCTTGTAAAACTGGACAGGAGTGACCAAGGTAACTCACCTGTGCTTATTATTGATAAAAAAATTCTATGAAAGAGGCTAAGAAGATGGCAGTGTGCCTATTCACCTGGGATTTCAATTCACTCTTTTCAATGTTATGCATTGACGTGGCATTTCCCTAAAGGGAAGGTGAGCCAGAAATGACAGGGAAGAAGAAGGGAATATGAATGGTATTTAGCTATCCTGGAGTGTAAGAAAAATAGAAAAATGTTTTTCAGGATAATGGTCATACAAAGATCTTTTCCAGGCCTAGGCTGTGCTTCTGATTATAAAATTAGTTTTCCAAATGTCTAACATTCAGATTCTATCTGTGGCTTCTCAGCTTGTCTAGGAACCAGCTATTGGACAATCCAGCCATTGTCATATATGCCATGATTGGAAACGATGTCTGCAATGGGTGAGTCACTGAGAAAGAGTTTCAACATTCTTTAGCTCTGGCTTTTCCCCTCTTCTCCACCCCATTCTACACCAACTCCACTCCATTCTTGTAGCCTGCTGTTCTCTTTACCTCTTTATCTTTTTTTTTTAAAGGGGGTATTTTTATCTTTATCTTTTTTAAAGGGGGTAAAATTAAACACAACAAAACAGGACATAAGAAAGCAAAGATTCATAAGAAAAGACCTAAGAAAAAGAAAGACATAAATTTCAAAGCTAAACAACCAGAGATCTTCACTATCTATCATATTGTCTCTTATTTTCTTCCAAATAATTGTCCATATCTTTGCATACGGAGAATTCATACCGAAAAGTATTTGTCTTCAAAGAGATGGTAGAAGGAAATCCCCCATATTTGCTACATTGCATATGGTCAACCTCTCAAAAGATGTCCAAATCACTGGCTCCCACTTGCTAACCAAGGAGGTAGGGGGGTGTTTGATTCTCAGCCCACATACCAGCAGGCTCACAGCCACTCACCAGGGAGGCGAGTGGTTGCTTGGTTTCCCGGCGCCCTAGGTCCCAGCATGGCGCAGGTCTCAGGAGATGCTGGTGGTTCCCGCCCTGGGCAGCTGCAGCCTGCCACGCTCACAGCCAATCACCAGAGGGGCAAGTGGTTGCTTGGTTTCCTGGCACCCAAGCAAGCCCTAGATCTGTGAAATAAGCAAAAATGACTTGTGACATTAAAAATCCTGTGTCTAGTCCATTTGTTCCCAGTTCTGACATTGCCACAAGTAAGTATGTCAAGGTCAACTGTCAGTTATATCACAAGAAATATGCTTCTCCTAACCAAGATCCAAGACTAAGAATCCAGGACTATTTTTTTAAATGAAATAAAGCAGAATCCCAGTTACCTCATAAGAAGACAGTCACATTCCTATTCTGATGCATTTTCTCCTGAGAAACAGACAGCATAGGCTTACAGCATTTCCTAAGAAACTGCACATAACTCACAGCCAATCCTCTTATGCCCATAGCCCATGGCGAGAAAATAGTATTGCTAAAACTGCTGGTATCGACAGTGATTTCAAAATATTGACTGCCTTAGCTACCCCCTGAACATTTGGGGAGGTTCATCAGAATCTACATATATCCCTAAAAATACACTGCATGTGTGAATGCCATCTGGGTTGTGATTATGGCCAGAAAAAATATTAATAAGTAAAAGGTGGAATAGAATCTAGAGCAACTTCACAGTGGCCACCCACATACTTCTCTAGAAAGCGGAAAAGCTAGGCCAAGAGGGTTTGCATGAATCCCTGCATAACAAATTGATTAGTGGCAGATCTGGAGCCAAGCCATGGGGCTGGGAGTGGGCCACCTGCCCACCACCCACCATCCCTTGCTCTACCTCTTTCACCAGCTGTCCAAGTGCTCAGGTGTACAGCAGGCAGGTGTCTGCTCATTCAGATGTCTTCATGCAATCCTGCTGATGAGGGATGTGAAATGAGGATCTCATGATCCAGAGAGGTCAGTGGGCCAGACTCTGCCTCAGCCTATCAGGCTGGTTCACTCTTCTCCCAAGGAGTCCAAATTGGCAAAGGTTCCCACCCACACGATGAGTCACCTGGGATTTTCCACTAACCAGCAACTCCCACCCCAAGGAGAGCTTGGAGCTCTCACAGCAGGAGCCAGGAGCTATGTCACTCTCTATCACATCATCCCTACAGTGGTCTTAGGGCCCAAGGCTGAACATACACATTTTACAGATAAGGAAACTGAGGTACTCAAGGTTAGAGGACTTGCTTGTACTACTGCTGAGTAGGTGAGCTGGGACCAGTGAGGTCCTCCAACCATATTCTGTGCTCTTGGTGGTGCATGGTGGCCTTCTCAGCTTTCTCTGCACTGGGACAGACAGTCTCTGACCTCAGGAGCTCACAGAAAAAGAATACTGAGCCCCAACCCCAACACAAGAAACCAAGCCAGTGTCAAGCCAGCTTGTGTCCTGAAGCCCCCAGTTGAGTTTCTCTGTGGGTACAGAGGGCAAATGTGCTCTCTGAACACAGACCACATGCAGGCAAAGGCTGTAAGGCTGACATCCATGTCCTTTCCCAGCACAGCTGCTCACCAGGAAGCCCCTGCAGCCCCCTCCTATTTCCCTTTGCCAAAGAGCAAAAGAGCAGGCAGCCTTCAGCCAGCAACCTGTGCCAGGTTCTCCCGAAGGGGATCTGGGCAGAGAAGTGGCAAGCGTTTGGGGGAAAGAACAAAGCTGGCAGTGTGAGATGTCCCTGCAGTGCCCATGTTGCGATGCCCTGTGGAGAGGTTAGAAAAATACAGACAGATGGCAATGCTACCTCCCCGTCTGCCGGCACCAAGGTAGAGGAGACATCCCAAAATGAGCAAAGGGATATGAAGCCCACGCCAACCCGGAGTTGCACGACAAGTCTGGCTTGGAACAAGTGTTGGATACTTGTTTGGATTTTTCTCCGCTTTTAAGATGCTGTTAGCTCTTACTGAAATAATGCTGCTGTGTACCCTTTTTCTCAGTTCTCCAACTCATGTAGTTACCCCATAAATGCTGTTTAAATGAATGAAGGTCACAATCTGAAGACAGCTTTTAGCATCAGGAATTCAAAGAGGAAGGAAATACAGGTGCTCCTAGCTTTCTCATCATAACACGGCTCCCTTTGGCCTGCATTAATTCAGTTTCCTGGGCTTTCCCTATCACTGCACACTATAGAGCTCTATTTAATGGGAGTGATACAAAAGAAGAAATCCCAGAAAAAGTAAATGTGGGTGAGCTACAGCAGGAAAACCTTACAGTAGTAAAGGCAGTGGTGGAGGACTGGGGATGTCCTTAAAACATCCAGTTATAAGAGCAAATGACACCTTTCCCCCATATCCTGCCCTGATATCCCTGAAAAGACCACTGTGATTGCTGCAGGTGTGACAGATTTATACAAGGCTCTAACACAAGCCAGGTCCATTGGCATGGTTCCATTTTTCACAGTGGACATAGAAATTATAAATTGTATATTTAACTCTAGGGAGAGAGAGAGAACTAGCCACACAAGTTGTTCTTGTTCGCCTGACCCTCAGGCATCATTTTCCTACAATGTTTATGCTTTTGGATCTACTCAGGGCAGCTGGCCAGCACCACCTAGAGAGGAAGCAGGCAAGGGGCTGTCAGGTCACAGGCCCCAGGGACCCTCGAATGCTGGTCTTGCTGTCCAGAAACCAGCAGAAAAGGGAATGGACAGAACTCCTGATTTTTAAGGGATTCTATCTTCTGAACCCCTCAGTCAGAAGTATGGGTGGCAAAGGAGGTGATGAGGAATTTCCACCTAGCCAACATGCGCCAAGTCATGCCTGCTTGTCAGGGACTTCCCATGTTTCTCTATGCACAGGGGAACAGGAGCCCAGTGACTCCCCAGTCCATTCCCAGTTTGGTTCATGATGCTTCTAGCAATGGCACTGACCAGGTATTTTGGATACCATGTCCAGACCACCCTGCCCTCTCAGCTCTGCTCACCACTGCAGTGTCTGGATACCCTTGGCCACACATCAGTGAGATCACTCAGATGATAGGTGAGAGATCAAGAGTATCTCTCTTCCAGGGAAGAATGCAAACACCAGGGCTGAGGGGTGCATCTTTGGGATGGGATCCCTGTGATTGCAACTGGCTGGCATGAAAGAAACAGCCCAGTTCTCATTCTGGATGATTCAAAAGCATGAGTGCTGGCCATATGTGAGGTCTGCACTCTCAGTCACACAGGCCAGTTCTGGTTGCAGGAGGCTGTTGTCTGCAGAAACTATCAGCTTTCTTCCCCAGAGAGAGACTGCACTCTCTCTCTCTCTCTCTCTCTCTCTCTCTCTCTCTCTCTCTCTCTTCTCTCTCTCTGGCATCAGCCAGATGATATTCAGCTGGCATTACTACAGCATAATGAAATGGTCACAGCCAGCCCTGCACCCAAGTAAAAAGGCTTATTTTGCATGACTAGGTACAATTCATTAGGACAAGAACAGGCTTCTGAGCCACCCCAAGGGGCAAGGCTCTTCATCTGTTCCCAGCCTGGCCCTGTATTTCTGACATGCAAGAGTGTGTCAGTAGGCACAAACCTGTCTCTCATTATCACCATAGTTGTAGTCATTGTGTCCCTAAGGTGGTATGCATGCTTCTCAGTAAGCTAGGTGCTCCTGGCCCCTCACCTATCATCTCAGAGTATGGGACATGGAGCAGAGTACCTAGGTATGGAAGTGGGTGGCTATATTAGTTTCTCATCATTAGGGGAAAAATATCCAGCACTTGCAACAGAAAAGAGTAAAGGTTTATTTTGGCTTATGGTTCAGAGGGTTCAGTCCATGGTCAACTGGCTTTAAGTCAGAAACAGCATGATGATGATAAAAAGGCCTGGCAGAGGAGAGGTGCTCACTGCATCATGAGCAGGAAGCAGATAGAAAAAAAAGGAACTGGGGACAAAAATGCACCCTTCCATGTCACACCCTTGGTGACCCACTTCCAACCAGGGAAACTCACCTGCTCACACAGCACATGCAGCTGTGATTCATCAGTGGATGAATCCACAGATGAGAATAGCACCCCAAGATCCAGTCATCTCCCAAAGCTCCATTTCTGGATTCTTGAGAGTCTGAGAGACATTTTAAATCCATAACAATGGACAAACCCAGTATGGTAGGGTTGCCCAGACATGGTATCTCCAAACACCTGGATTAAAAAGGATCAGGCACTTCCAGCTCAGTTCCTTTAGCTTTGGCAGACATCAGAGAGACTTAGGAGATATTTCCTGAACCACAGGGGCTCTCTGGCTCCCAAAATATTTGTACTTAATCCACTAAAATATCACCAGAGGAGGAAGAGTGCATTGATCATATGGTTTTGAGAATTTTTCAGAGAAAGATCAGAAAACACCTTCTATGGCAGTCAGAAGGAGTGATCACCACCAGTCCCATAGATCTTCCCCTCACCTGCACTAGGAGTTGGTTGATTTTGCTCTGAAGAAAGATTCAACTGACAATTTGTACAAGTGGTGAATCACATAGCTATGCAAGGAAGAACCAAGTCATCCAGAGAATGTTCCATGAGCAACACTAGGGCATCCATATTGGTTTCACTTAGCAATACATTTGGAGCACGCTTGCTTAGCTTGTGGGATGCCCTTCCACAAGTAGTACAAATTAGCTTAGTTTCTTTGCTTATCATCAGGGTTGTGTCTTTAATAAAAAATAATCATTAAATAAGAGAGTCTGGGGCTGTTTCCTCCATCTTAACTCATCTTACCTTTGTGGTTAGAGATCCATATTACTTTGTGCAAAAGTGTTTTTCTGTCAGGAGAAAAAGAAAGGACAGAGACGGTAGCAAGGCCAAAGCTTACAGGGAGTGTGTGCCACCCCTACCAACGGCAGAAGGCAGGCGGTGGACACTCAAATCGTCTTTTGTGCCAATGTTGCTGTCATACTCCAACCACACGGTAAATACAAAATCTCATTACTGAGCTGGCTTGGTGGTACAGCCCTGTAATCCCAGCACTCTAGGATTCTAAGGCAGGGTGATTGCAAGTTTGAGTCTGTCTTAAAATTTAATAAATAAATTAACAAGCAAACAAATGACAGGTAGTGTCTCTCAACGAAAGGTACTATCCCCATAACTATGAAAAAGAGATAATAAATGAACCACCGTTAGCCAGGTTTGGTGGTGCACACCTACAATACCAGTTGCCTTACTAAGGAAGCTAAGGCAACAGGATCTCAAGTTCAAGATCAGCCTGGGCAATTTAGCAAGACTATTTCAAAATAAAAAGGTAAATGAGCAACAACAAAAAAAGTAGTTCAGTGCTTTCTAGGTTCAGTCATCAGTGCTGAAGTTAAGCCACCTTCAAATCTGGATACATTCTGAAGAAGAGAATGACATTTTGAGTTAGGAGATCCCTCAAAAATTGAGAATGGTAATGAAGAAAGAGAGAAAGAGAATAAAAGTTGAGACCAGTGGATGTCCCAGGGGCCTCGTCCTGTCACCTCATCCCATATCATTTGTGCTCCTGGTCCAACCTCAGAGTAAGGGAATCATCACTTTGTCAGGTATAGGATCTGTATTGTATTCCTTGGTGCTGCCACGGCCCAGTACCACACACTGGGGAGCTTGAGGGAACAGAAGGATATTCTCTCACTGTTCTGGAGGCTAGGAGTCCAAAGTGAGTGTCAGAAGGATCAAGCTTCCTCTGAAAGCTCAGAGAAAATGTTTCCTATCTCTTTCTGTGCGCACCAGCATTCTCAGCAACTAGGCGCATAGCTGTGTGCGTCAGCATCCGCTCCCTTTTGACAAGGACCTCAGTCCCCCTAGACCAGTGTCACCTTATCTCAACTAATTATATCTGCAAAGGCCCTGGTTTAAAATAATGTTACAAAGCAGACATAGTGGTTCATGTCTGTAACCCCAGAACTTGGGAGGCTGAGGCAGGAGGATCACTGTGAGCTGGAGACCAGCCTGGACTACATAGCGAGTTCTAGGCCAGTCTGAACTGTATAGTAAGACTCAGTCTCAAAAAAACAGCAACAACAATTATTATTATTTATATATTATAATAACATAATTATAATATATTATAATAATTATAATGTATATAAATACAGTCTGAGGGACACTATTCAACCCACTTTGCAATCATTGGGTAAATCCAGAATTTTAAGGACCCAGAATAGAAAACAGCTCTCTAGCATAATTCTATTTAGGTTAACAACAGGCAGGTTACAGCCTGAAGAACAAGTGGAAGCCTCAGAGATTCTGCAGTATTCCTTGGGGTTACACAGGTTGCATCCTAATCCATGTTTGGTGTGTTCTGAAAATGCGTTAAGGACTCAGCTGTGCAAAAAATGAGCAATAATCATCATGTATTCATGCCAAAAAAATCTACCATCCCAATTTACCCCTCGCCTTTTAAACTGCCTGATAAAAATAGATAGATAGATAGATAGATAGATAGATAGATAGATAGATAGATGATAGATGATAGATGTGGATAGATAAAAAGCATGACTAGGGCCAGGAATATGGCTCAGTGGCTCAGTACCTGCCTGGCAAGTGCAAGCTCATGAGTTCGGGTCCTGGTACCAAAAAACAAAGCAAAATTAACATAACTTCCAATGATGTATTCAAAGAATTTTGTATATTCCTTACTTGTGTTCTTTTCTATACCCACTGAAAAGTAAATCCATCACCTCAAATTCAAAAAATGTCCAGTTGAGGTACAGAGTATATACTTTCAGCTCACTCATGATCTCCCTTTGACTTAAATGCTTGATTTTATAATTAACATTAGCATTTTCTATTCTGTTGAACTTCCGTGAAATAAGGAGCAGAACATATAAGTTAAAGTTAAAATATTCTTTACAGAGCACCACTGCTGATATATAGAGAAAAACGATGATGCAAAACAGAATCATTGGGTAAATAATGTTGCCGCAGTGTAGCACAGCACAGGAATCTACTAGGATGTGTGCAGAAGTTAAAATTCAGCGTACAGAGTGCGGGACCCTAAGTAGGATGAAGTGTAGATGCAGAACATAACTTCATTTCTCCATGAGATTCTGTTTCCTTAACTGTGATATATGTTCCTAGTTTTAAAGATCAAGCTTCAGAGCTCAAAGCTACAAATAAATCAGAAGCAAAACCAGAGCCCTTTGGTTCCTTTATGTGTAAGTCAAGATAAGTGATCTTGTCCTGCAGGGACAATAGCCCTCTAAATCTTAGCAGTAAAAAGCATCAAGCATTTCCTTCCCACCCAAGCTGCATGTCTATCAGGGATCATGGTGGGGCTATGCTCAATATTCCAAGCAGTGAAATAGCTGTCCGGAAGACTGCTCATAGAAAAAGGAAGAGAGAAAAGAAAGAAGAATATTCTAGGGGCTCTCACACCACCAAGCCTGACCCTCCTCGGTTCTGTTCCTGACCCATTGGCCAAAGCAGTCACATGGTCCACCCATCCACAAAGGAAATGGGAAGTTGTTGTAGTCATGGGTCGTACAGAGAACAATTACAATTAGGACATGGAGTTTATAATATTATTTTTATGATGCTCACCCAGAGTTGACACAAGAAAATGCAGGAAATCTATCCACATCACTAAAGACATAGAATATTTAGCCAAGGGCCTGAATCCCACAGCAATGTCCCATATGAGTCCAGATGAAGACTCAGTGCTCATGACAATGCCTCCCAAGAGTCCAACTGGAGGTCTAGAGCCCACAAGAAGAACTCACGCCAGTCTCTTTTATGGATCTGCACTAGGAAGGCCCAAAGGTCAGCGGTGGAACCTAGGAAGTCTATGCCAGCGGGGTGAAGGAGCTGCGCTGGTAGGTTGAAGGTTCTATGCTGGAGCCGAGAAATTATACTCACAACAAAGACCAGGGCTGTTCTGAAAAGCACCACAGCCATCCTCAGCCACACGGAGGCCCCGAGCTCCGACGACGACAAGCACAGTCGAGTACGTACCAGGAAACCAGTGTGACAAGTTCATCTTGGAGACCAACCTACACACGTCTTCCTCTCTGAGCCAGGAAGCAATGCTCAATGTGAAGACCAGAACTCCTCCAGGAGAACCAACAGCTCAAATAGCAACTTGTACGAGAATCCACAATACCTCAACGCACTAACGTGATACCTCAAAGCACTAATGCAAAAACATGATAACACACTAACGTGATAGCTTCTCCTTCTCCACGTCTCCATTTATACTGGCAACTACACCCAGCACCATGATGTAATCCAGCTGGCATTAAGTTGACCACCAGTTTTTAATCCATAACAGAAGTACAGTTTGATCATGGGCCAGAAAGACAGAAAACCAGGACAGTTTTGTAAAACAGCACCCATAACCACCACAATGTGCGTGTGTGGATGGATGTGTGTGTATGTACTCGTGTACGCAGTATCTTGTATTTGTATATATTCCCTCTCCTCAGGAATTAACTGGAACATGTTCTATTCCTTTTCCCTCAGGAGGGCCGACCCCATCCCGGAAATGACCACTCCAGAGCAACTTTACACCAGCGTCACAGAGACTCTGAAGCACCTGGATTCCCACCTGCCCAAGGGCAGCTACGTGGTTTTACACGGCTTGCCGAATGGAACCTTTCTCTGGGATAACTTGCACGACAGATATCATCCTCTCGGTATCTATTTGCAGATACATTAGCAACGTCTGTGTCTGTATGGTTCCATGTACACAGAGCCCTTCTAGGAACATGGCCAAGGCACATCACAGAATGTGGGTCAGAGGCTGTCTTGGTTACTTTTCTCTTATTGCTGGGACAAAATACAACAACCAAAATGAAGGAAGGAAAGGTTTATTTAGCTCACTGTTTGTGGAAGTTTCAGTGCATAAACAGCTGGCTCCAAGGCAGGGTGGCACGGCACTGGGGTGACACTTCAAGGCAGCAGCCAGCAAAAGCAGCCAGAGCAAAAGGTGGGGGAAGGAAGCAAGCTTCATTTTAAACAAGCTACCATCCCCTAGGGTGGGTGTAGCAATCACAAAATCTGCTTGCCCTTCTCTTGCAAAGGATGATGATGTTTACAAAGTAAGGATCCTGGCTCCCTGTTGAGTCCCTTAGTTAAACTTCCAAACTTCTCTCAAGTTGACACAATGTACTAACCATAACAGAGGCACAGAGGGAAGAGAGCCCAGATGCAATGCTGAGATTTCCTCCAACACACATGGGCAGAGCCCAGTCCAGAGACAGAAAGCTCACAGTAGTTCATGAAAAATTAGAACAAATGGAGAGGTTGGAGGGTAAATCAGGAAACCCTTTAATAGACACACAGTGCAGAAGACACAAAGCCAAGGTCAAAGGAGGGGTGCCCCTTGGTGTGAAGGCCTCCTGGTGGCCAGTCCTTAGGGTATTGGTTCCCTGTGTCTGCGTTCTGGGGATCCCTGGCTCTGAAAGGCTTTAACATTCCCTCAGAAGCTTTCTAATAGCACCTCTAATTCTCCAGCTAGTGTACAAACAATGTGAAAATAGTAGCTGCTTGCATTAGGAAGGGCTGCCATGCCGATCCTGAAGGCAGCCCTGTGAGATCAATGTTTTCATTAAGCAAAATACTAGGGCTCAGACGAGTTCGATAGCTCGTCAAATGTTGAAAGCTAGCCTTTGTGAAAGCAGGGCCGGGCTTTCTGTATTCCACAGGCCCTGTCCTTTCAAAACTATTTACTAAGTGCCTACTCTGTGCTAGGCAGTGTTCCTTCCAGGTACTGGGTAGCCAGCAGGGAATACCACCGCCCGAATCCCTGCGTGGGGTTAGATGACAGTGGAAGTTACTCTAAAGGGTGGCCGTGAGCCAAGATGAACGCGGAGCAGGGAAGCGGGGGGGGGGGGGGGGGGGGGGGGGGGGGGGGGGGGGGGGGGGGGGGGGGGGGGGGGGGGGTGAGAGAGCTGGCCCTCTCCTTCCTCGGCTAAGCCTACCTCCCCAGCGCCTCCCCAGAAACACCACCTGCTCTGAAGAGAGCAGGAGTCCTTATCCAGCTTTCAAAGGGTGCTTCTGCCTTCCCTGGGGAGATATGATAGAGGTCACATTCAGACTCCTCCACAGAGGATGAAGTTCGCAGGGCTTAGCAAAATACACCGCAAATACTAATACCCAAGCAGATACTGTTCCAGCTTGCTAGGAGAGCGCATAGCTCTTACTCACCCCCCTCTGACAGTGGCCCCAGAAAGCCACTGTGGGATCACATACAGGAAAACCGCAGTCTACCCGCTGTGTGCCCCAGAGCTCAGCCGTGCAGACTAAAAACGTCTCTTTGTCTCAGGTATAAACAGGTTCATCCCCTCAATAGATTCCCTAATGGAATTAGGAATTCCTAATTGCTAAATTGCTAAATTTTTTTCAGACTCAAAAATCCCTGAGGAAGGCACACTGAGGGGAGGGGGCAGGAAAATGTGACCCAATTTACTTCTCACGCCTAGAGGGGCTTCTGAAGTGACTCTGAGTTCTTTTCTCATTTTAAATCCCATTCTCTCTCCACACCCTGCCGAGCTGAGCCGGCCCCGTAAATCCTTTCACAGGTGCCAGGCGGCTGCCTGATTTAAGAGCAATCCACGAGGGCTCCGTGCCACTTGGAAAGGCGTAAGGGAAGAGGAAACATGTTTGAGAAAGTGGGCACCTTCTCAGGGTCCCCCAGATGCAAGTTCTCAGAGGGACAGTGGCCACCCCACCCTTGTCACACCAGGATGTGAAGCCCCTGAGGGCGGCTGCTAACATTCCAGAATATGCAGGATGGTGCCCTGTACTCAGACTTTCCACAGTGCGAAAGAGGGATGAGGAAAAGATGAGACAAATGTGCCCAGTATAACCCTAGTTTTGAAAAAAAAATCCAATTAGGGAAAAAGTGGAGGCTATCTAAATTTGTTTAATTTTTAAGTAATTAGTCACATCCCAAATTATCCCTGCTGCCTGGTTGCCATGGGAAATAAGTGACAAATTTCTTGAAGAAGCATCAAGGTCCTTTCTAGAGAGACTTGGGAGGGAGGGATGGGTGCGCCCAGCCTCCCCAGTCCCTTGAGGCTCCTCCTGGTAGACTTGCAGAGGGGACACAGTCTGTGTCCTCTGCTGCTGTCCCTAAGCCCAACCTTAGCGTTCTATTGCCTTGGGACAGGAGCCCACTATGGAGTGGGATTCCTGTGCTAGACCAGTTCCTGGGCTTAGGGGAGTAGATCTCACCCTAACCAAGAGCCAGGGCCTAGGGTCCAATGCCCAAGGTCCTATGCCAGGGTCGTGGGAGGGGAAGGGAAGGTCTGTTTATTTCCATATTTGAATGTAAACAAATTGTGGTGTGAGACCCTGTGTACTTGTTGAACTACTACATATGCAGCAGTTTGGGAGCAGGAGTTTGGGGGCAGAGGCTGGGGGAAGCCTGTGGTAGGTGGTACATTCTCTGTCCCTTCCCTTCCCTTCATGGGACAGAACACAGCTAGGCCCTCAGCAACGAAAAAGCAAAATGTCACAGCACCTAACTGACAAGGAGTGAAGGTCTGGAAGGAGACTAGGTCTGTTGCCCTACTCCTGCCAGGGCACAGGGAGACAACTTCATTACACGTGCAGCACAGAAATAGAACAAGTCTTGAGAGCAGGGCCCCTCCATGTGCAAAAGCACTTTAGACCACAGGGGTACCAGGAAAGCTACAAAGCAAAGAGGGAGTAACCAGCTGGCAGTATCAGGACAGGAAGGAAGTGTGAAAAGCATTCGTGCCTTGCTTTCCTTTAAGCCACCAGCCAATTTCCAGCATCCCCAGCCAGCCTCCCTGGGGCCCAGCCAGGAGCAACAGAGAGGGGGAGCACCCCAGGAACACCTCCCCACCCCAGGAACACCTCCCTGTTACCACCTGCCACACCTGCTCAACACACCCAGGGATGCAAGCTAACACTGTCCCTTTGTCAGGCAGATTCCAAGGGAGCTGGTGCCCAAATGGGAAGGAGGCAGAGGGAAAGGGGAGAGGGACTGGGTTAGTTCTGGAGGAGAATGGTCCCTTGAAAGGCATGCTGGGGCCTCAGCGTAGGATACTCCAGAGGGTGAGAGCATTCAGGGTGAGCACTGCTGTGACAGGTTTAACCCCAAATTTCAATCAGTGGTTAAGTTGCCTGTGTTCACTGAGCAGGACACACTGCAGACCTTTCAGAAAGTGAAGAGAGGAAAATGCCAGAGGGTAATTCCTGGCCAGCCACAGAGCAGGTACAGAGAGACAGACCACCCCTCAGGGACAGAGGATGCATCATGCCCAGGGCAAAGGCCAGGCAGACAGAGGCAGGCGACAAGCAATCTGTGGATCAGAGTTGGAGCAGGACACATCTACCTACACCATGAAGATGCAAGAGAGATCTGGGAGGTGGCTGTGACTTTAATGGCAGCGATAAGCCTGCAGCTTTCCAGCTGGCAGTGTCACTCACACACAGAGACAATGTGTTTTTCCTCCATGTTGGGCAAATTGACTCCATCTTCCAGTCTAATGGATCTGGGGGTCTAAGTACAAAATAAGAATGTGTCCCCTCTCTGCCATCTTCCTTTGCGCCCTCAGATCTGTCTGATCATCTTCTTTGATTTTTTTCAAGTGTGTCAGAGATGTTCACAGATACCGCCTCAGTCCTTCATCCTGCAGATCAGGGGGCCTGGGTTTTATGTGGCAACCACAGTGTGACAGGCAGCTGCTTCTGGAGGTGACAAGCCGGAAGGAGGGAAGAGAGTAGGAGGACAAGAAATAATCCCCTGGGTTCTGGATCTGTGGTGATGTTCAGGCCAGCCCTGGATGAACCCCATATCTCTTTTCTTTTCACTCTAATGGGGGTGTGGAACCTGCACCAAAACAAAGTTAGGCCATGTGTACTGATTAGAGTCACATAGGGGACCCTGAGACCAAGCCTGGGACCAAGAAGGGAAGCAAGATATACGCCCCTCCCCCACCCCACAACCAGGTTTGTGTGAAGACCTCCAGGTCCACGGGCTCCACAATACTCTGGGGTCAGAGCTCTGAGCACTCAGAATGTCCTGCCAGGGCCCCTGCCCGGGATAACTGGATCTGGCCTCAGTACTTCATCAACTTGGAAAAGAGGATTCAATCAACAACCAGCATGAATGCTCCCCGCTGCCCACAGGAACTTAGCATTGCATCCCACTGCCAGGAGTGGCTGCTGCCTGCAAAGGGCTTCATTCAAACACTTGGGTCCATCCCAAGCCACAAGACACTCGGATTCCTTTACCCTGGAGTTGAGATGAGACCAGCACCCACCCCAAGCCTGTCCTCACCCAGGCCAAAAGTTCTAAAGGGAACTCCTTAAGAGCCCTCTCCAATTCAGGGTCTGAATTTCTGGGGTACAGAAGAAGTAAAGAGCACGAGGTCTTCAAGAGCAGTGCTGCCCTGATACAGTGACAGCACCTGTAATCCCAGCACTTGGGAGGCTGAAACAGGAGGGTTACTCATGGCCAGGAATTCCAGGTCAGTCTGGACAGCACACTGAACTCCTGTCTCCAAAATAAAGAAACCGAGAGCAATGTTGAGAGGCAAGTTAGGGCAACTCTTCTGAAAGTGAGGTCAGCTCCCAAAGGTTCTAAATGTCACTATGTTTAAATGCATGTAACATTCTGGACCTCTTTGTTTTCCAGGCCAGCTAAACAAAGATGTGACCTATGCACAGTTGTTCTCCTTCCTCAACTGCCTGCAGGTGAGCCCACCAACTTGCTGAAAGGGCACATCACACACGTGCACAGGCACGCACACACGCACACACACACACACGCATGCACACCTGCTACCCATCACTGTTCTTCTTTGATCATAGTGTGTTTTCCCACCCTTAGATCAACACCTGCCATGGCTGGATGTCCTCCAACAAGACACTCCGGACTCTCACCTCCCAGGTAGGACTGTCCCCAGCCCCTGGACCACATCTTTCATCACTCTCACTTCATCTGCTGCAGTTTTTATGGGAGATGGTTTTCTGGTGACATGGTGGTCCCCAAGATGGTAAACAGCAAAATCAAGCCAGGGTGCTCAAGGGCTTTAGAGAATTTGGGGCATCCTGGCACCTGCTTCTTCTCTCTGTGTCTGTCTCTCCTATTTGTCACTGTCTCACCCAGGCCTGCACACACATTTGCACACACACATGTACGCACAAGCATAAGCATGCACACACACTGTGCAGTGTGTAGACGTGCAGAGCACAGAGCTGAGCAGGTCCAGCCCTGTGCATGACTGAGTTCCCTAAGGTCAGTGAGGATCTCCTCAGCCCTCGGAGAGAATCCACTGTTCAAGCAAAGTGCTTTGCACTTCTTTTGTAAACAATGAATAACCTGTTTGGAAAGGATTGATTTGAATTTTTAAAAAATATTCAATTAAAAAACATAGAGAACATAAAAATAACAAAAATGCATCTTTATTTTCTTCTATTCATTTTTGGTTTTATTCTGTCTTTTATTTTTAATTTCTCAAGGAAAGATAGGAGCATATTTCATAATTTTCTTCTTTTTTAATAAATGTACTTGGTGCTAAATAAAAAAATAAAAAGAATCCACCCAAAACATTACATAGACGTGTACTTCCAATACGCTTCCTAAGGGCATGTATATTTGGTTTATTCCTCTGTAGCACGAGAATATATGTCCATATCCTCTATTATGCATCTCAGTATTAACAAATCCCCTCATAATAACACAAGCTTTTTAAGGAATACCATCAATGAATGCACCATGATTTATTTCAACTCTTGGTGTTAGACATACTGGTTGTTTTCAGTCCTTCACTATGAGAAATAGCACTGCAATGAACGATCACACATATAAAGATGGATGCTTCTGTGTACATCTCTCTCCTTAGGGCAAGTTCCTACTAGCCTTATGGGGTCAAAGCATAGGGCCAGGTTTAAGGATTTAATCCATGCTGCCAAACTGCTCTCTAAAAAGGTAAAAACAATCAACATTCTCACCTACTCCTGTCAACATGCAATATTAGCAAGGCTAGTCACGGCTTCTCTGCTGATTCCACAGGGAAGAAGCAGTGTCTTGTTACCTAAATTTGCTCTGATTTGATCCCTAATGAAAGCTAATATGTTTCATATGTTCTTTGGTCATTTGTACATGCATAGGATGGAATATGTGGAACCGGTCCCCATTCACCGCTTGCAGGGAGGAAGGTGGGGTGGGGAAGGGAAAGTGAATTTCTTATTCCGCCTGAATTGTCTCATGAAAGTCAATGTCTAGGTGTCATGGAATCCTCTGTTTCTCTCCACCGCAGAGAGCACAACAACTCTCCAATACACTGAAAAAAATTGCAGCCAGTGAGAAGTTTACAAACTTTGATCTTCTCTACATGGATTTTGCCTTTAAAGAAAGTAAGTCGCTTGTTTTAGGTATTGGCAGAGCCAGGCATAGAAGCTACTTTGCAGCACATACGGGGCCACGCAGCAGGCAGTAAGTAGGTTGGGCAGGGTTCTCGTGCCCATCCTGGCACCACTACTGGGAAAAAGCAAAGACAAAGCGTGAGCTCAGCGTGAGGCGCTTGAGACGCAGTGTCACTTCCCTACTTCGCCATCCTCTTAGGGTCTCTGAAGCCAGGGACCAGTTGGAAAGAACGTTTGGCCTGCAGACTTCAAGCCAATGGAGTCTCTTACCTCCTTGTTAAGCCCATATTTGCAGTGCTTACAAAGGGGTCACATTCCTGGGGGAGCTGCCACGAGTAGATAACCCACCTTACTTCTCTTTACTTCCTCTGCCCCTCTCTTCCCTGGCCCGCCTCTCCCATCTCTTGGTGCCCTTGTCATTTGCAAAAGATTTGTACTGTCTACCTTTTACGTTGCTCTTTGTGTATATTTCTGGTTTCTTGTATGAGAAACCATGTCATAGTTAAACTTATGTGTCTGATATTCCATGTCACGTGGTCTCAAGGCACACCAGTTTTCCTGCAAATACTCAAGTTGGTCCTTCTGTATGGCAGAGGCAGTACTCTATTGTGTGTAATTACCACCTTCATCCATTCATCTGTTCCTGGAGATACAGGCTGCTTCCAAGATTTAAGTATAATGAATTGTGCTGCTATAACATGAGCATGCATCA
Source organism: Hydrochoerus hydrochaeris (assembly GCA_004027455.1). Classification (NCBI taxonomy): domain Eukaryota; kingdom Metazoa; phylum Chordata; class Mammalia; order Rodentia; family Hydrochaeridae; genus Hydrochoerus; species Hydrochoerus hydrochaeris. The sequence continues at coordinate 45,465 of PVLA01007947.1, read as the reverse complement.
TCACTGTAATATGATGTCTTTAATTCTTTCAGAAAGTACCCGGAAGAGGAATTCAGGTCAAATACAATTTCTAGGTTTAGTGTTTTGAGCATTCTCCATTCAGATTTCCATAGTGGCTGTACTAGTTTACATTCCTAACAACAAGGTAGAAAGACTTTCTCCCCCACAACCTCACCAGCATTTGTTATTATTTGATTTCTTGATGATAACCATTTTTTTGGTAATAAGAAGGAATTTCAGTGTTGTTTTAATTTGCATTTCTCTATGGTCAGAGATGCTGAACAATTTTTTTTCATATGTGTATTGTCCATTTGTAATTATTCTGAAAAGAATCTGTTCATTTTATTTGTCCACTTTTTGTTTGGGTCTTATTTTCAGAAGAGGTCTAATTTTTTTGAATTCTTTATATAATCTAGATATTAGTCTTCTGTCCAGAGAGTAGCTGGCAAAGTTTTTTCTCACTCCATATGTCATCTCTTCTTTCTGTTGGTTGTTTCCTTGCTATGCATAAGCTTTTCAACTTGATATGGTCCCATTTATCGATTCTTGATGATATTTCTTATGGAGTTAGAGCTCTGCTTAAAAAATATTCGCCTATGCCTATGTCTTCAAGAGGTTTACCTATTTTATCTTCCTGAAGATTTGGCATTTTTAATAGTTTTTCATCTACATTGGTTTTAGTTGAGTGCACAGTGAGAGACATGGCTTTGGACTCTTCTGCATGTACATAGCCACTTTTCTCAGCGTCATTTGATAAAGAGGCTCTTTCCTCTAGTGCATGTTTTTGCCCCCTTTTCGAAGATCAGATGGCTGAAGGTGTGTCTTGCTGGTTGGCAGTCCCTTGTCCCTTGCTTGCCTGTGGCCTAAACCTGGAGGTTACAGAAATGAGGGCCTTGGCAGTGCCTTGCACAGTGAAGCACTGGGTGACCTAGGGACTTAGTCACAATGCAGATTCCCAGGGCCCACACAAGAGGAACATGAACCTGAACCTGATCACAATCTCTAAGAGAGGGACCAAAGAACTGGTGCAAAGTGAAGTAAACAATGCGTGCCCCAGCTTTGGGGAATAGATTCCTTTTTCTGCATTCTGTGCAATTACTAAAGTAACTGACAAGTGGCCCCACAAAAACCAGCATGGTGACCAAAGCTACTGATTTATCTTTTACATCTTGATGGTGCAAAGTATTATTTATTGATGGTAGTCCATCCAGATTTATTTTCATTGCTAAGCAATTTTTCTACCAGAGAAAAGCCCTCATTGATTGACTGCCAGCTGAGATAATGCTAATGAAAAGCTTTACAGTGTGCGCAAAGGATGCAAGATTTCTCATCTGGAGTTTATGGTCTCTGGCCTCCTCCCCAACCCTCCGGCCCCAGCATCTGGGATGGAGCAGATGGCCACCATGAATTATCAAATAGTACATTAGCTGACAGGCCATGCATTGCAGACTCCAGTACTTCAATACTAACATCTTCTCAACAAGACCCGTCTCCCTTAACAAGATTTCTTGCCTATGTGACGTGCATGTCTCTCATGGGAAGAGACATTTTGATAAATAACCTCTCTTTGAAATGCAAAGCAGAAGACTGACTAATGAGATCCTGTTGTAAACAAATGCTCCACCAAGTGATCTTTGATCACCACCTCTCTTGCATATAGATAAAGTGATTAAAAATATGATAATGTCTAACATTCACCCAGGACTCTTTTTGTTTCCCAGAGTGACACCCATCCCTGTTGTTGATGATCTCTGGGTCTGCAGCAGCCTCTGACAATCTCTGGCCTCCCCTTTCCACACTTGGATGTGGGGCATCCTTATCTGCTTAGCAAATCTAATGATTACACAATATGTGTTGTCCTCATAAATGCTGTGCTTAGTACATACCCAGTGCCTGGAAAGAGAAACATAGCCTGATACCCTTGTCAGTATGTGATTCTGAGTGAGAAAAATTGCCACCATCTGGGCTGATTAAAATGCAGAATCCCAGGTCCCACCCCTGATCCACCTAATCAGAATCTGCATTGCAACACAATCTATAGGTCATCTCTATGGCCACTCAAGTTCAGTAGTGGAGCTCTCCGACACTCTATGATTAAAAACTTACTCAATCACTAGAGTTTTGCTAGGTCATCTCTGTACCAAGAACTGTATAGATGCTGGGAATGTAAATATCAACCAGACAGAATTCTCTCCATGGAAGGTTTAGAGAGAAGAGCTTTACCCTTGATGCAACCCAGCCAGCATCCCACTGTGAGCTGGTGAGATGGAAAGCAGCTTTCTCCTGTCCTCATAGCCACAATAAATGCAGCTCAGCAACAAAAGGCTGGGTTAGACTGAACCAGAGCTGCTACATCAACATGGCTGCAACCTTCCAAGTATTGCCCTTGCTTGTAGATTTCCATGGACAGTTCAAAGAACCTCCTGTTTACAATCCATTTGTTTCATTTGATGTGTAAGTTCAGAGAAATTCTCCTAATCACCAGAGTTTCCAAGATGCAACGGAAATGGCAGAGAAAGAGTCACCAGGCACTTGGTAGCTCTTTGATGCACAGAATCAATGTGGCCAGGCTTGGGGGCATGCACCTGCAATTCCATCACTCCAGGAACCTGAAGCAGGAGGATTGCAAGTTCAAGCCCAGCCTGGGCAACTAAGTAGCTTAGTGAGACTCTGCCTCAAAATTTTATAAAATAAAATTTAAAAGGGCCTCAGTGCAAAGACCCTGTGTTCCAACCCTAGTATGAAAGAAAGAAAAAAAGAAAGAAGAGGAGAGGAGGGGAGGGGAAGGGAGGGGAGGGGAGAAGAGAAGAGAAGAAGAGACGAGAAGAGAAGAGAAAGGAGAAGAGAAGAGAAGAGAAGAGAAGAGAAGAGAAGAGAAGAGAAGAGAGAAGAGAAGAGAAGAGAAGAGAAGAGAAGAGAAGAGAGAAGAGAAGAAGAGACGAGAAGAGAAGAGAAGAGAAGAGAAGAGAAGAGAAGAGAAGAGAAGAGAGAAGAGAAGAGAAGAGAAGAGAAGAGAAGAGAAGAGAAGAGAAGAGAAGAGAAGAGAAAGAAGAGAAGAATTAAGTGTGATGATCCAGTTTTGGTCCAGGATCTTCTTGGTCTTCTTGGTATGAAGTCAGAGGGTACCCACTAGGGATAACACATGGACACAGTGAAAGGGAGATGGAGACAGAAGGACAGTGCCCTGGGCCCTGCCTAATAAACATCTGATACACTGGCCTATATCTAATGGCTAGGTGCAGCCATGTCTACTTTGGGAAGAACTAGAACTTTTTTCTAGTTTTCATGAACTATGCAATGTCATTGACTTACTTTAAAAGTTTTGCTTTATCCCCAGATTGGTAGAGGGTCCTCTGCCGCTGGGTCCATCTCTGTGGGTGACCCACCAGGTCTGTGCATGTGTCTTCCTGGGAACTTACTGCTTGCTGTTGGAATGCACTGAGATAACAGCAGCCTAGAGCTTTTATCTAGTGCAGACACAAGGAGCTGTGAACCCAGGAGCAAGCTAATGATCATTAGTGTTTGTAGCTTTTGATGTAAGGTAGTAAGGGGCTATGTAAGGAGTGAGTGAGACAAAGTTTGCAAAGGAATAAGAGCTCCGTGGCCATGAGCTGCTTCCCACTCTGTCCCCATGGATATTTGAAAGGCAGTCTGACTTCCTGCCAATCATGAACACTTCTTCCCTTTTGTCTTCCTGCCCACCTCCCATCACTGCCACTCATGCCAGGATGACTTGAGTTCCATCAAGGAAGATGCCAGGGAATTGCGGTTCATTGTCACGGCATTCTCCTTTGGTCGGAAACTAAAACCCCAGAGTGACTTAGGAACTCAGCATCCTTACCAACCACACAGAATGCTCCCTTCTCATCTCGGAGCTCTATTTGAGCAGGCCAGTGCATCCCAGACCCCTCCTCCTTCCTGACACTGAAATTCACCATCTCACAACCTTGTAATGGAGAACATTTTGGTGAAGGGTCTCTGTCTTTGAGGGCAGGCACAAGACCTGTTTATTCCCCTCTCTGACACCTTCAGGCTGGCATCGGAAGATGAAAGTTTCTCTCCATTGGAACTTTCTGTCCTTTGCTGACGCATTCTCCAGCCAGTTTCGCCTCCTTTCAGGAAATGCCAGCTCGAGCAGGTGATATTCTTCTTCCTTTGTCTACGCTGCCATTCCTCCCAGGCAGAGGAGAAAAAGTGTCCTTTGACAGCCAAGGGCATTTTTATGCTGACGGTTTAAATATCCCTTCAACTGCCTTCAGCCACTCAGACAACTCGATTGGGGAAAACCTGGTCCTCATTCTGCCCTCCCCGGATTCCCCTTAGCAAAGACCGTGGTTGATGTCATGCTGCTGACCACACTGCCCATTTCTCTTTAAAATCCCTGCTAGTGCTGCTGTGCATCAAAGAGCTACCAAGTGCCTGGTGACTCTCCCTCTGCCATTTCCATTGCATATTGGAAACAGTGCTGATTAGGAGAATTTCTCTGGCCTTACACATCAAGAAAATACATTATGCCCCAAATCCCAAAAGATGGTCTGTGATGGTTGTAGAAGTTTAATTCAGGTCTTCTGAACTGATGGTCTCAGATAGGAAAGAAAGGAACCAGCTTACCTTGTACCTTCAGTTACAGTCTCCACTTTCAAATCACCAGGGGACTGAAAGGCCACCATCTTCTGGTACATTTCTCCTGAGAATTGAGCTTCATCCTCTGAATTTTTTAAAAGAGTCACTCTGTCTATTAATAGTGAAGGTACAGATAAACCCTTATACCTTTTTTCTGATAGTCACCGGGGCCACCTTCACATTTCACACTCCTGATGTCTGCTTCTATACAGTGACCAGGGCCCTCAAGATGCAATAATCATGTGAGAAAATGATGTTTTGCACTATGAATAGACTGATTGTACTCTTGGTAACCTTATGGCTTTTTCTTTTAATACCTATTGTATTATTTTATATAGGAAGACAGTTCTTCTACAGCCTGGACTCTCTTGTTCTACGAATATAGGAGAGGGATGGAACTTGGGGGAAGGAGTAAGTTTCCTGGCAGGGAGGAATATGTTAACATGGATGCCATTTTTAATATGCAGAGTCTGGTGATATTAAAAAATAGCCTTCCCCCAATAACCCCCATCCTACCATATAGCTCTGTTCCAAGGTAAAATTGGGCAGATAAGCCAGTATCGTGGTGCATGCCTGAAATCACAGCACTCTGAAAGGATAAGGCAGGAGGATCAATGTTTGAGTCATACCCTGGCAATTTAGTGATTTAGTAAGGCACTGTCTCAAAAATAAAAATCATTTTAAAAATTGTAATTTAAAAAATAAATAAAAACATAAAGGGCTGAGAATGTAGCTCAGTGCAAAGGTGCTAGGTTTGATTCTCAGTACTTCAAAATAATAATAACAATAATAATAACTGGCAAGAGTATATTCCCTCCCTTTTCTTTATGCTTTTGTTCTTGTGTCTTCTTTTCATAACCCACCACCAGCAGCAGCATTATGGGATTGTCCAAGCCTCCAAAGGCAGTTAGGAAGGAATGACCATCCCTTCTCATTTCACTAATCCTGATTAGGAGAAAACACACAAAATTATGTCTGTTTACCCCCTAAGGATCTCTGTCATCATCTCCAAGGGCCGAATTTCTGCTTTGCAGTTGGTAACACACATAATTCATATCAAGATAAAAATAGCCTAGATTAGCTTCAAGCCCAGGTGCCAAAATTAAATCACATGCAAGGAAACTCCTGTAGAAGCAAATCTGGCCTAACACAGAGCTGCTGGTAAACAGTCCTCCGCGGAACATAATCCTGGCTTCTTTTCATTTACTTAACAGACTCAAATCTGCTTTACGCTCTGGGGTTTCACAATCTCCTGGTCCCCTTAATCCTTCTCTGGGTTTCTCCTGACCATGGAAGCCACACAAGTATTGAGGGAATTTATCTTTCAGCCTTCTCTAGAACCACAGTAAGCACAGAAAGTCACAAAGTCTGTGTAAGGCTTCCTCCCCCTCTGGACCAGAGGACACCAGGGTTCCAGGTAGGATGGCAGCTTGTTGTAGGTCACAACGCAGGTGGCCTCACCTTGTGCCTTCTCCACCCAACTCTGCCCCATCCCAGTGGGCTCTGTCTGAGGTCCAGATGGGACTCTTTACCCAGTAGCCTGGTCTTATTAGCAATGCTTGGGAATTTCTCCACATCTTCCTAAAGCAGCTCTGCATCTCCTATAATTAAGCACTATAAGCTGAGTGGCTTCTAAACAATCTGGAAGTCTGGGATTGGGATGCCCACATACTCAATTGTCGACAGGGTCCTCTTCAAGGAGGCAAACTGCCAGTGTCATATGTTGGCACACGTGCATAACACACCTTAGTTCCTTTTACTTCCCTTTCCTCTCCCTCCCTCTTTTGGGCCTGTTCTCATTCACAAAAGTCAGGCTTCCCTTGCACAATCAAAGCCCCCACAGCATCTTCATCCTCTCTGGACAAAATGAAGAGAGGATGGCATTGACCTCTGTCCCTGTGTTTTCTGGGGCATGGAAAGGACTAGAAGTTTCCCAGCTGTGTTTTCTGGGCTCTCTGAATTTCAAGACATCAGGACAGGAGCCAGCCAAGTGCCCACCCCCGGGGACAACCCTCTGGCTGTGGCATTTTCCTGGGGAGTACTCACTACTACCACCATGGAGTTCATTGCATCATTGCCTCAGTCAACTGGCATGTGTTGTCAATGTTGAAGGACAGCTTTATTGCTCTGTGTCCCACGGGAGCCTTGCAGCCATGCTGTCTCTAAATGCAATCAATGCTAAGATGATTTTATGCAGTTGTTTCATGACCTGCTGCCCCATGGCTCAAGGTGATCATCTGACAGGGGAGAAGTATCTGCATACATGTTAACATGTTAACAAAATACTAAGACTTAACCTCCTGCAACGCTGTACCATCAGGCCACAGAGAAGTGAGAGGAACTGAAATCACCATTAGAGCTCCATTTTTCCTCTCCTCTTCCTGCTACACGAACCATGCTCACCCAGCACTGTCCTGCCTTCTGCTCCTGAGTTAGAAAAGGAAAATAGACCCATCTGCGGTAGCCACATAAGTAATCCCAGCACTTGAGAGGCTGAGGCAGGAGCACCACATAGTAAAACCATGTCTCAAAGCAAACAAACGAAAAACAAAACAAAATGAAAATGAAAATGCATCACACCAGGGGAAGGTGATTTCTGTCAGGAAAGATCCTAGCCCTAGGCCACAGCTCAGAGGAGGGCAAGGCTGGTTCCAGGGGTCTGGGGGGTCAAGAGCAACACTGGTGACACTTCCCATGGTCCTTGCCCGGGGATGGGCTATAGCTGTGCACACGTGTGTGTAACTCTGCCCCCTTCTGTGTGTCCTGCAGTCATAGAAGAGTGGCAGAGACAAGGCGGGCAGCCCTGGCAGCTCATTGAGCCCGTGGATGGATTCCACCCTAACGAGGTGAGTGCATCATGGAGCTGCCAGTGGCCACCTGTGTGGTCCATTTTTAACACCGTGGTGTGTGTGTTTGCCTTTATCCTGTTTTGCTCCAGACAAAATCTGAGGCAATGTAGCTATGTAAAAGACAGAAAACCCAGTCAAACTGAAGTGAAAATCAGGGAAAGGAGGTAGAAGTTACACCTGGATTTCTGACTCCATTTCTATAGGTTGGAGCCTGTGCAGAGTTCATAGAAACATGATGCATGCAAACCCACACTGGGCTTGCTGGTCACCATAAAGGGCTTTGGTCCCAAAAGAGTCTTGAACTTATGGAGTGGACTTGGCATGAGGGCATTTGGTTGGAGAACTGGGACCCCACTAAATCACTCCTCATGGGCAGCAATATAGTTAGGCCAAGAAGCATGACTTAATGTAAACATTGTCATCCCAAGGGAAGAAAACTTCTGTGAGCTATATGGTAGCTGTTGACAAGGACCTGACCAAGAAACTTGACCACCTCTCTAGCCTCCACCCCCTCCCCATTCTGGGGAGGTCAAAGGCTGCAAGTAAAAACTGCAAGTCCACAACGACTTAGGTAAAGCAACAGCCTGTTATATCCTCCTGCTTTGGTGTCCTTTCTATGGGAATTTCAAAGAAGAGCAAGACATTCAAGGTAGACCATGGCTTTGGAACTGGGAAGGCTTCCGGCCAGCAACAGACAGGTGTGGTGAGGATGGCCCAGTGAGACCCACGTCCCATCCAATATGGTCTTATCTAGAGGAAGGACCACACCAGCTAGAAGTGGCAGCCATCTGGCCTCTGTGCACACAGCCAAGGTCCTACAACAGTACACAGCCCATCAAGCCAGGCTTTATTGCCTGACAACTTTATCCAAACCTCAAGGAGAGGTGCTTGGGGTTTGCAGAATCCTTGATTCTTCCTGCTTTCCTCAAATCTGCCTGGTCAAAATCGGCCCATCTGCTGTGCTGGCACAGTAAATCCAATAAAAGCCACCAATTCTGGCCCCTTAAAACTCAGATGTGGTCCCCATAAGTAGATAACACGGCTTGGAAATGGTGGTGCTCAAACTATGGCACACATCAGAATTTCTGGGGTGTGGACAGGAACTGGCCCCTCCTTCAGAGTCTACCCAGCAGGCTGGCAGAGAAGCCCTGCAGTAATTGTGCTCAGTGAAGTGGAAGCACCCTGCCAACCCCATCCTACGGGCTGATCCTTAACACCAGACAGATAAAGCTCTGACTGGTTAGGAGAATGGTAATGCCGCATAGGTGCTGGAGTCTGAAGGATGATGGTGATTTTGTCATAATCCCAGTGAAAAGAAAAAGCAGACACTGAAAGGTTTTCTCTGGAAGGAAAAGAAAAATAAAAACAATTTGTGAAACTTTCGAGCTAATTATGTTATTAAAAAATAAAGCAATCCAAGAGACCAGACAGAGAAGACAGGAAAGCAAGTTCTTGTCACACAGTTTTCATTCAAGAAACCCAACTCCAGCACGTCCTGGAGTGAGGGTGACTCAATTTATCTCAGATCCCAAACAGTGACCACAGGTCAAGAGGAAGGTGGCTGGCACAATCCCCAAGCATTGAGAAATTCAATAAAATGTCACATTCTATGACAAGAAGCTGACAGGGTGAGCTGAGAAACCATCTGGCTTCCTGCATGATACAAAGTTTGCATGACACTGCACAAGACAGTCTTTTAACTATCAAGAAAGAAGCAGGCACCAGGACATGCCTCCCCAGTGCTCTACAGGACCCCCCCTCTTCCCCCACCTGTGTCCAGGAAGGTAAGCAAGAGCAGCAAACCAGGCAGCTCGGAGCCCTTCTGCACTGCACAGCTGAGTGCCCTGTCCCCTATCCTTGGGACAAACACCTCGGGACAAATGTGCAGCAAACATTTTCAACTGTGACAGAAGTTAGTTTACCTCTATCTGATGTAATACATGCATGGAATAGAAACAACAGAGATCTACCTCCACAGAGGCACAGATCAACAGAAAAATGTGTTGGATATAGAGATTAGAATTTTAAAAAGTTAAGCCCAGATTGTGGGGCAAACTATTGCGCACCTCTTCCAACACTCATGGAATTGACAAGAAAGAATTAATATCACTGGTGCCTAGTTCCTCAGAAAGAGCAGACTATAAAATGATATTCACAGAGGATCCACTTTGTGTGTTTGCAGTGTGTGTATCCATGTGTCTAGAAAATCGCCACCCAGTGTTAGAAGAGGCCACCTCTATTCTAATTACAGATAATTCTAAATCTGTTTGCCTCCCTTTGCTTAATTTTCTGCTTCAGTGTTCCTAAAATGACCAGGTACTGCTTTCACATGTTAAACTATGAATAAAGGTGCACAAAGAAATCTGTGTTCAAGAAAGTCTGGGTGTAAATGTGAGCTGTCCCTCACCCGGTGTGGTGTCCCAGAAGAGTGGAGACAAGAGACGGGTGATATGAGGAGTCCCCAGTAGGTGCCCAGGAAATACAAGTCGAACAAATGAATGAAGGAAGGAAGGAAGGAGTACAGTGGATCACTGGATCCTACATTGCTAGTCTAGTGACAATCTTGCCTCTCTCATATTAGACCAGTATTTTAGCAGCACCTGCTCATAAATGTTTTCATCTCAGTTAGAGTGACAGCCAACTAATTGCTTTCAAAGCAGTTACTATGCGCTCGTTGATTTTCTTTGCCTCTCCTGACCCTCACCCCTCTCTCCTCATTACCATAGATAGGGAAATAAATGCCCACAGATGCCTTGGGAACTTCGTAATTACTAAGAAGATGGCTCAGGTTTATTGACCTGAACGCAAAAAGAAAAGAGCCGGTAATTTTCCACAGACCTGGTGGCAGCCTCCTTTGTTGAGAAACGTCAGGAAAAAACAGCCCCAAGACCAGGCCTCTGTCTGTGAGGACACTGATGGCCCCGTGTGGCAGATGAACCAGGGAAAGCAGCCAGTGTGATAGGCAGCCGCAGTCTTGCTCTGAAGTACTGTACGAAGTGCATATCTATGGGGGTGTGTGTGTGTGTGTGTGTGTGAGAGAGAGAGAGAGAGAGAGAGAGAGAGAGAGAGAGAGAGAGAGAGAGAGATGTGGGTAGGGATGGGAGTGTTAGGCACTATATGAATGTGACCAGGATGACAAGCTTGGTTCAAAGGAATTTTGGAGCCGCAGAAAGCTCAGGAACACATCAAAACACTGGGAAATATTTTCATTCAGGGAACCAATCAGTTCTCATTGTTTTCTAACTACTACAGTATTACATCCAATATAGACCCAGAAAGGTCTGGGGATCACTGCCCCCAGCCCATTCATTGTGCAAATGACAGAGCTGGAATCAGAGTAGGAGAGGGCTAACGACATCGGACAGCACTGCCAACCAGGATGGGATGCTGTGAGGTGCCCACTGAAAACAGGATCCTTGTGCTTTGCCATAAAGTCAGGGATCCCTGGCCCTAACAATGTATCCCCTTCTGAGGCCTTTGGTCATCTCATTTCTCTTACAGTTCAGCATTAAAAGCTACTTCTGAGACATAGCCACTGGGGGCCCAAAGGCCAGGCCAGGCCTATGCTGAATGAGGTGTTATCTGCAGAGGAGGCATCTCCTCAACACAAACACATTGGGTTGAGGACCAGAGGATCTGGCAACCAAGACCAGGTCTGACAAACATCACGGATGACACTACCCCCATCAGGGACCACCCCTATCTTGCCTCATCCCCCACCCACTCCTTGAAATTTCAGCTCAGCCTCACCTGTACCTGCCACCCTACACCCAGTGGAGTTGGCACCACTCCATCATCACAGGCCTCCCTGGGGTTCAGTGGGGTTGTACAGGTCTGCAAGTTCCTTGAGGGAAGGGTTCATCACATTCTCTGCAAACCCTTCAGCTGCATCCAGGAGCAGCTGACCATAGATAAGATAGAAGAGGATTCCTTGGAAAGTGTATGTGTTATGTATCACCAAGCAACACTTTATTGCAAATTTAGCAACTGAAAATAATGCACATGGATTCTTTTGCAGTTTCTGTGAGGCCAGAGCTTAATTAAATCTCACAAAACCAAACCCAAGGTAGTTTATCCAGGCTGTATCCTCATCCAGAGACTTAGCTGGGGTGAGGGGACTGAGTTCAGACTCACTTGAGTGGTTGACATCTGCATTCCCTTGAGGCTGGAGGACCCCAGCTTGTGTCTGGATGTGACCCTCAGCACAGAGACATGGGGCTTCTCATCATCCCAGTAAGAATTCTCCAGAGCAAGCCCCCTGGTATGGCCAAGTCCCCCATAATATGGCAGAATCACTGAAGTGACATCTGTCCCCCACCATTTCTATTGGTTAGGACAGAGCAACAGTCTCCCCCACCAATGCCAAGGGAGGGGAATCACACAGAGAGAAAATTAGGCAGGGATCAAAGAGATAATGCTAGGGTCTGAGCTTTGGAGAAAGTATTGCTGAGCAAGTCTTCACTCTTGGTAATCTCCCTTTTCCTTGCCCTTGGGACTGTCTCTTGCAGGTGGCTTTGTTGCTGTTGGCAGAACTTTTCTGGAAGAAAATGCAGCTCCAGTGGCCCCAGGTCCTGGGGAAGGAGAATCCATTCAATTCCCAGATTGAGCAGGTGTTTGGAGACCAAGGAGGGCACTGAGCATCTTCCCTGGGCAGCATAAATCTGTACTGAACAGCCCACCCTGGAGGCTACCATCAGGCCCCAAAGGATACTCTTCCTGTATCTTTGTGAAGCACTCTCCTCTCTGTTCAAAGCATGGCTGAATGGCAGTGTGATGCTTTATGCTTCTGGGTTCAATTTCCTGCCTGCTACCCCTGAAATAACCTTTAATAACAGACTTTGGGGGCCATTCCAGGACAGGGTATATCTGTGCCCTTCAACAGTTAATTGTTCCTAACGGACCTTCTACAAATACGGATACCACTCTACAGGACTCGGCCTTACATGGGGTCTTGTGTAACCAGTGAAGGTGACTTCAAGGTGGCCATAGAGGCACAGCAGGGCGCCCCACCTAGGAGAGCTGCCAAGAACACTCAGGAGCAGGGTCCGCCCAGATTCTGTGCCTCCACTTTCAAAACAGCACAGTGGGTCCAGGGATTTAGCTCAGTGGCTCAAGTGCTTGACTGGTAAGTGCAAGGTCATGAGTTTGATCCCTGGTTCTCCCCTGCCCTCCAAAGAAACCAATATAGTCTCAGTACTCTGGAGGCTGAGGCAGGAGTATCAGGGTTCCAAGCCAGTTTGGAAAAAAAAAAAACTGATGTTGATCAAAACAGAGCACAGAACCATGAATACAAAATTCCATACAAACTCTAATAGTTATGTACAAGGAGAACAGGACTCATAACTAAGTAATAACCTTTAAAAGTCAGCAAGCACCATAAGCCCGCAAAGCCCATAGAAATGATCACTGTTTCTGGTTAAAAGTTTTTCTTACAGTCTTTACCTGCATAATCTGATTGCCTCTTCTTTATAACAGTGATTTTGTGATATCATTGCCTATAGAAAGCATTGAAAAATAAAATTTGTTCCTTCTTGTTGATAGTTTAAAAGCTTTAATTTCAGCTACACAGATCTATGATTGGTGAATTGTGTCTATTGTTCAGGATTGCTGTCATTGTGGGTAGACCTCTACCAAATATCCTTTGGCTATTGTTTTGATTTGGTTTTTATTTTTTGAGACAGAGCCTCACAGTGTATCCCAAGCTGGCCTCAAACTTTCAATCCCCTTGTCTCAGCCTCCCAAGTGTGAGGAGTACAGGCATGCCCCAACATGTCTTCAAATTTCAAATTTCCTTTGGAAGCAAGCTACTAAAGACCCTCTGCCTTCATAGTTCAGTGAGTCCTCCACCAGCACCAGTTTGCATCTGTGAATTCAAGCAACTGGAGTTCGAAAATATTTGGAAGAAAAAAATCTCACCCATACTGAATAAATGCAGACATATCTGTCATTATTTCCTGAAAAATACAGTATACATGGCATTTACATTGTATAAGAATATTTTGTTTATTTTGGGTCTTTAAGAGCTGCGTGTGTTAAAGACTTAGTCTTCTGTTTCATATTGTTGGAAGGTGGTAAGGACTTTGAGAGGCCTGGTGAGAGATTTGTGCCTTTGATGGCAAAAGTGGGTGCCCAGCCCTTTCCTCCTCTGTTTTGCCCTCGGCCACAAGGTGAATGAACCTCTTCCACCACATGCGCCCACCAGACCTAGAGCAATGGGACCAGTTGCTCATGGATTGGAACTTCCAAAATAAACCTCTCTTCTCTTTAAATTGATTAGCTTGGATATTTCCTATAGTAATAGAAAACTGACCAACACAATAAATAATCTAGAGATGACTTAAAGCATACAGGAGGATGTCAGTTATATGCATTTTATACAATAGACTTGAGCATCTTGATCTGGAACCACCCTACAGGTACCAAAGAATAGCTGCACTGGTGTAGGTTTCTATCTGTATAAGCCCAAGAATTCTAATCAATTTTGTTGAATACCATCCTTATCTGTGTGCTGTCCCCCTTACCTGCTTCAGAAAGTGGCCACAAATTCAGTGGTCACTCTGTGTATGCCCAGGCCCACCAGCAGGCACGCCTTTTTGTATTCTACCTTGGGCAGCCAACTTAGCATAGCCCAGAGGTGTGGGGTTGTTTGTCCTCAAGGGGAAGCCTGGGAACAGGGAATGCAGGCACCATCTCCCCTGTTAGAGGTCAATTTGGGGAGCACTCTGTGCACCTCTCAGGGGCCCCACAGGTTCAGCCCTCTCTGCTCATTTCCTCCCATGAATCTTGCTTCCCAAAATTGCTTCCCAAATAAACCACCACACCCAAATTTGCCTCAATAAAGACAATGTCAAAGTGCAAAGTGGATATGAGTGTACAGTTGTTCCTTAGGATGTGCAGGGATTTGTTTCTAGGACAAATTGTGAATACTACAATCTTCAGATATCAAGCCCCTTATACAAAGTGGTTTATTCTTTGAAAATAACCAGTGCACATCCTTGCATTACTTTAAATCATCTCTGAATGACTTATAACACCCAATACAATGTAAATGCTATGTAAGTGGTTTATATCATATTATTTAGGAAATAATGACAAGAAAAAGATCTGAGTATGTTCAGTACAGAAACAAGCATCATAAACCTAAGTGTTTATCAGGGTGAATCCACAGGTATGAAATTCATGGGTAGCAAGGGCCAACTCCAGTGCTTTATTCTCAGATACACTCTGAGTAGCAAAATATCCAGCACCACTGCAAGCCACATCTCCTGCTCACAGTGCACAGCTGACAACTGGACACCCCTGCTACTGACCAGTTTCTGGCTCTGGACATCTGAAGTCTGGTTTCTCTTCCATGACCAACATACTTTCACACTGCAATCCGACTACCAGCCTTACAACTTTATCACCATGCTGGTGACAAGAGCTAACAATGACCTAAAAGATGACCACAAACCACCTAAATATGAACCTAAATTTCTATAATTTGAATTTTGCACATCCCCCCGAAGGCCCAAGTGTTATAGTCTGGGTTCCAGCCTATGGCATTATGGACAGATGATGGACCTTTAAAAGGTGGGGCCTGTGGGAGGAAGTGAGGTCACTGGGGTGTGTCTTTGAAGGGAATATTGGCATCAGACTCCTGCTTCTGTCTTTTTGCTTCCCAACTGCCATAAGATGAACAGGTTTCCTCTGCCACTGCCCTATGTCACTATAGGCCCCAAACAACAGGGCCAAGTATCGATAGACTAAAACTTCTAAAACCACGAGCCAAAATAGACCTATCTTTGTTTTAAGTTGATTATCTCAGATGTTTTATCACAGTAATAGAAAGCTATTCAACACATAAACCTACACTGCCCAGATCTCCATTTCAACTTCCTCTCAGCTGAAGTTAAGAGGGAATCCCTAAAATTCCAACAGCTATTTCAGTGTCACTGCTATCAGAGAAAGCATGGTACAGAAGCACTTTGCTTAAAGTATCTTAATTTTGAACAGTTTTCAAAGAATATGACCAGGTGTATGCATTTCTAAGGCATCTATCAGGTCTTTGAAAGGGGCCCTAAGGCTTTAGGAGACTCAGGGTAGATCCATATCCACTCACAAGGTCAATTTGCCAAGTAGTACATGAGCTTTGGCTCTAGCAACCAACACTCTTAGAATGTCAACCCATTCATTCTGTCACATAGGTAACTATCTTGGTCCCCTGAAGGCAGACCAAGAAAGGGTACCAGATCACTGTCAAAGGGCTACTATGTTAGACAGAAAATAGAAACAAGGAGACTTCATTGGAGAGGGAGGAGTTTCTAGGTGTCAGGCTGCAGAAACCTAGTGTATCCACTCCTTATGGACATATCCTCTTACAGGGTCTTGTCAATCATAAAACCCACTTGAGTGTTTCTTGTTATTTTTGAAGTATCAGATATTAATACCTGTTAAAACATTGCCTTTTAATCTGAAATCTCAATCATTTTGTTTAACATACTCAAAATGCTGTGTTAAAACTATATATTCCTGGGGATCGAATTCACAACCTCACCAGAAAACTGTATATTCCTTTAGAAACAATTCTACCCCATCCCTCCCCTATTTTAAATGCTTCCGATATATCTTATTGCTATTTCCCAGAATACTCATGAAGTTGATAACTTTGTCTTGCTTTTCCTGTTGTTGGGGGACAGGGAGTTCTTTTTAGGCTCTGATCATCTTCAGAAGTCCTGGAAGACAGAGGTTATTTTAAAAGTTGGGGAAAGCCAAGTGGGCTGAGAAAGGAGAATCTGAGGGTAAATAAGAGGCTCCCAGCCCTGACCAGCTCCTTATATCACCTATGTGTCATCTATGTCTCTGCCACCTCCATCCACCTCCAAGAAAACCTACTGAAATTCTTTTAGGACTTGACTACCCCATACTTTGGGGAATCATTTGACCATATAACAATCAGCTCTCTGCACTATAACAAAATGCCTGTGGGCACTAACTTATAGAGAGAAATGTCCTGGTTAGGTCCTGAATTTGGAAGTTCTAGTGGAGAACACATAAAGGCAGGGAAATATAGCAGAGAAAATTGCTTATGGCCAGGAAGCAAAAGAAAGAAAGGAGAAAGGGCCAGCATGCCCCACTTTCTTCAGGAGCACCCCGGCTATGACCCAAAGTCCTCCCTCTAGGGCCAGGTACAGTGGTGCATACCTGTAACCTAGCTACTATACTTCTAAAACTGAGGCAGGAGGTTCACAAGTTCAGGGCCATCATGGGCAACTTGATGAGATCCTGTCTCAAAGTCAAAAATGAAAGGGAACTTGCTATCATCACCCCCAGAAAAAGAATCTCCCACTGACTCCTGTCTCTCAAAGCTCCCGCCATCTTCCAAAATCACAACCCTGAACACCAAGCCTTAAATGCACAGACTTTGAGGGGGACATTTAACATCCAAACCCTAGGGAACAGGAACCTATGGGCCAGGTACATCTAGGTCTACCCTCATTTTCTCCATTCCAGGCCCACCCAGATTGGTTTCTGATAGATTCTGCTAGCCTGGGGCTTAGCTGTCTATAACATGACATCACCCCCAGCTTGGTACTAGACCCAGAGAAGTAACTTATCTCTCCAAGAGTAACCTCTATGTTCTCCTTCTCATTCCAGAGATAAACCTCCCACTCCCTTTTTGCACATATGCCGAGCCCTCTCTAATCCCAATTCCACAACCACCCAAACCTCCACCCACAGCCCCCAGTAAATCTTTCTGTTTCCTGTTTTGCATAGGCAGATGCTCCTTCAAATCAGTGGTTAATGTGTCATTTTTCTCACCTTCCAAACTCCTCCCCTAGCCAGACCTGTTAAAGTAGCTTCACTTCTTTGTTCTCACTGAGAGCCCCTGCACACTTTTGCAGCTGTCCTGTGCCTTCATTAAAGGCCTTTCTACTCCTTGTCTCTCATTATTTCTTTAGCACCACTTCATATTGAGTATGGGAAAAAATACTCAATGAGTTTCTTCTGTGACATTTGACCAAGTCCTTCTCCTTGGCCTGGGAGACATCCACAGGCACAGGTGCTCCAATGTTTCCTGTCACTTCTGGACATTCCGAATCCATAGGCTTGCTGTGGGGGACAACTTTCACCCTGCAGTTCTGTGCCAGCATCCCATGAGCTGCTGTCTTCAGCCTTGAGTTCTTCTGAGTCACAGTGGGTGGGTTCTGACCAATGTGTGGCACCTGCAGGGCCTTCCTGGGTGGCAACCACTCGTCTCCTCAATATTTCTCCATCCTGGATTGGAGCAGAGGGGGTGTCTCTGGTGAAAGTCCAGAACTCGAAGTGAAACTCCAGAGGCAGGAAACTGAGTGGGCATGCTCAGTCCTGGACATAGCCTCTACAGTAACACCTACCCTAGCATGGCCAGGGGAAACAGAAGAAGGTGGGGAGGCAGGGAGGACAGATTAATTTTGCTTTCCAGCTCATACTTTATTATTTTTTGCTATGTAAAAACAAAACAAGACGCTGAAGCAGAAGTATCACCAGTTGGACACCAGCCTGTGCTTCATGCCGACTTTAAACCCAGCCTGGACTACATAAACCGAGACCTAAAACAATAAACAAAACAAATAATTAGCCTCTTTTCTGACACATTTGAATTAGACCCATTGAATTATGTTCCGTGAGGTAAGAAAAATAAAGAAAACCTATGGGCTGAGAGCTGCTTTCCTCCCCTGGGGGAAACTTCGGGCTCCATGTGCTCTCTGAAGGGCTCAGCTGCAATCTGTTTCTCCTGTTCTAAGAGGACAGACCTGTCCCAACCTCTGCTGTTGAGCCGAAGCCCAATCTTTAGTGTGTAAATGATCACCTGGGACAGTTGTCACCTGGGAAAAGGTCTTTTAGGCTCAGGCCTCGGTGGAAACAAACAAAAAAAAACCTTTCAGAACCTCCAGCTAAAGCAGCTCATTAAAAGTCTCTCTGCAGGATGGCATGGATGCACATGCAGCAGGGCCCAAGTCCACAGGGCATCTGCACCAGCAGCCTCATCTAACCTTCTCTCTGATTCCATCCTGCTAGAGAAGTGGGGATCCTAGAATTGAGAGTATTACAAATGTGCATGGGGGGAAACTAGCACATCCTCTCAACTTGAATGCAGGCAACAAAACACAGCTGACAGTGTTTTGTCATAAACTATTTCCCATCCATCACAATTGTGACAGTCATGTTTTTAAATTGATTGATTGACTGATTGATTTTGGGCACTAGGGATTATACCCAGGGCTTCTGCACCAAGATACAGCCCTCAAACCCTTTTTTTATTTTGTATTTTAAGTCAGGGTCTTACTAAGTTGCTAAGGTACCCAGAGTGGGCTCAAATTTGATGCTCCTGCCTCAGCCTCCTAGAGTCCTGGATTATAGAAATGTGTCACAGCACTGGGCAAGGATGGATATCCAGTCCTGGATACCCATGATGTACATGTTCAATACAGTTATTATGAATCCTGGATAAGCAAACACATGCCTCCTAGATCAGGTTCCTGCAAAGCACATTGCAGTGTTTTGCAACTAGTCAGCACACAATTTTGTTTCTTATGTTGCTTCTGTTTAAAAAGCACCATGCTTAAGATGTAAGACTCATCAGCACTGAACTCATAGCCAACAGTGCTATAACCCTTGTTTTAATGTACCTTTTCCAACACCTTTCTCTTTCGCTCTCGCTCTCTCTTTACCAGGGATCGAACTCACAACCTTGTGCTCACCAGGCAGCCAATGTCCCATCAAGCTATAGACCCAGCCAACATGTCTTTTCTCTTTAAGGCACATAATGCCCCTGACTGAGGAAAATGGACAGCATTTCATCACTAAGGTTGAAGGTATTTTAAACAATGTCATCACCAAAACAAAGCCTGAACTTATAGCACCCAATATGGCCTGAAAAGGATGTCTGTTGATGTGAAGAGCTGAAACGGCGTAAATATTCATGGTTGTTCTCAGCCAGGAGCAGGCAGGTAGAGAGCTTAATACCTTCACTGTTCAGTGCGACTGTTCACTGCACAAGCACTACAGTATTAACTCTGTCTGAGGTTATGAAATGAGATTAGCAAGCAGACAAATTCACAAATAATGATTATCTACTGTGTCTTGAAACAGGATTTATATGCTCATTCATGGTCTTTATGTGGTTATTAGAGCCTGTCCTGGATCTCATCATTTGACATATTCCCCCCTCAAGCACATGTTGGGCATCTGTGCACACCTGAAATCCCAGATGCTTGGGAGTGTGAGACAGGAAGACTGCAAGTTCAAACCCAGCCCGGACAACTTAGAAACTTCAAAAGACCCTGTCACAGAATTAAAGGAAAGGCAGGGGATGTAGCTCAGTATGGAAATCCCATGTTCAATCCCCAGTCCTGCAAAAAAAGGAAAAGGGAAGATAAGAGTGGAATGTCTCTCAGGGGCACAGTGCCCCTGAGTTAAAGCCCTAGAACTGAAAAATAAAATAAGACAGGAGTATGTATGCCCATTCCTATCTTAAATGTTTAATATTTTTATATTTGATTTGAATAGCATTGATTTTCTCTGTGATCTTGTGGGTTTTTTCACATTTAAGACTGTTATGCTAAGAAGGGTCCCTAGGCCTCTGCGGCTGCCAAAGGGGTATTTCCCAAGAAAGCTGTCATGCAGGACTTGGAGCAAGAAAACCCCACAATCCGAGTGTGAGCCACTGCTTCCTGGAAGGGACAGGTGGGTGGACCTGCAGTGGAGATGTGGGCTCAAGTTCAGCCTTTTCCCAGCATCCTGCCACAAGCTTTCTCAGGGCATCGTCCTCCTGACACCCGGTGGTCACCTATCCTGTGGGGGACCCAAGATGCTGCTAGGGGAGTGAATCTGCCTCGGTGTTCAGTGGCCATGTCAGGAGCGGAATTTCCCAGGCATCTCAAGACCAAGTCCTACACCTCATCTCTGGTTCAGCACCAAGCCTTTGGAATCCTCTTCCTTGAGACAATAGGTTTCCTGGGGGAACTGAACCTGACCAAGGCAGACTGTCTCCCAAGCCCTCAGATGTGGGGTACACATTCACCATGCACTCGGATTTCCTGATGAACAGATGCAGTGATCTGCTATTAACATGTCAGCTCCTCATTAAATCTGAATGCAGAATCCATGTTTGCCCGGCGGGGTGAACTCCCCTAATCTGATTTGGCAGAGGTTCCGGCATAAATATTCATGGAAGCTTGGGCTCTTTTAATCCTTTTCATGGAGTGTAAGAGGTAGAGAGAGGTTGCTTTAAAAGCCTGTTTTCTGGGTCAATTCTTTAAGCCACAGTATCAGAAAATAATGGCCTCATGATCGTGAATCTGTCGTTAAGGGAGATTAATCTTCCAAAGCTCTTGGATGGATTGAAATGAGAGGAGAGATAAAGAGCCCGCATAGAGGCTGCTAAGGCTTTCTTGGGGCATTGCGCTGTTGGCTGGGTTCTTTGTTTTTAATTAATTAGACCAAGCATTTACAGGACCCCTTTCAACCTCAGGGCCTGAAAATGTGACTCCCAGTTCACAGAGCTCTGGTCAATTAGCCTGTGGCTGGGAGGACATGCCAAGGACTTCCATGATCTATCCAGCCCAAAGCTGCTGCACACACTGGGAACAACATGCATCTTTTGCCCAGCTCAGGATGGCCCCAGTGTTAATATTTTCCCAGTGATTCTCACATTATAGCTCAGCAACTATGAGCCAAAGCCAAAACGTGGAGAGACCCTGTTAGAGATACACAGGGCTTTGAGGGTAAGTGAGGCTTTTCTGAGTTTTGTGGAAAGAACAAACTCTGTCCTACAACCTCGTGGAGCTGGAGCACATTCCAAAACATGATCAGTGGGAAACTTGAGATGTCACCAGCTTTGAAAGGCTTAAATTCTTGGTGTCACTGTTACATCCTTTGTAAATGGGAACAACATTCCCTGTCCCTTGGCACTGCTGCAAGCATTCAAGAGCATATTTTGGCAAAGGGCTAAGAAATAAGAAAAAAGGTGAGTGTCATCTTCCTTAATGCTCAGAGCTGTACACAGCCAGTCTGCATGGTCTTCCTCTTGTATGACAAGAAAATGGAGCAATGCACAGTGAAGTCACTTGCTCAAGACCACATGTCTCCTAAATGATGACTCAATAGCTTGAAATCAGGCTGGCTGGCTCTAGGCTACAGGTCCCAGCTGTTAAGTCCATCCTAGTTTCTTGAAGCTAGTTGCCACAACTACTCTGAGAATGAAGCCAATTCTCAGAAATCAGACTGCCAGCATTCCAGAAAATGTCAATATTACTCTAAAGGGACACAATTATTATGAAGGGCTCCAAAAGAACTCTGCAAAGGGTTTTAATCACATTAGTGTGCAATTTAGGCTCCCAGGAAAGAAAAGAGGCTGTAGGTCAACACATTGCAAAGAGGAACCAGCTGCCATTCCCACAGACTGAAGCCAAGAGAAACAGAGGATCTGTGTGTACACCTCTTGGCTCTGTCATTACTGCAGATGAAGTTGTTCTCTTAGTAAAGTTTCTTGGGTACAGAATTCACCAGCAACATTCAGCCAGGTATTAACATCTCAATTCCAGAAGGATAAGTTAATCTTGAAAGAAATGATGGTGAATGTGTTTCACATTCTGCTGCTTTGATTCAGCACAAAAATTAAAAGCAAGGATATGGGGAAGTTGGGGGTGGTATCTATGACCCTGAGAGAAGATTAGTGCTTAGACTGAGGCATGAGACCAAAGAGCTCATTTCTCCTCCTCTCCCTCATCTCCCTCACACCTCTGCCTAGGTGCTCCAGGAAAGGGACACGTTTTTATTTTACTGAGCAAAAGATTGTTTTCTTCTCTCTGCTTGGCTTCTCAGAAGTCTCTCTTTTCGCCTTACTTGTTTCATTAGGGAAGTCTGCAAAACTAGACAAGATCTACCCTGGAGAAATTACACCCTCAAGCAACAGAAGTGATTATGTCACCTACAATGTTTCAAGTGATGATGCTGATGATGATGATGACCACATTATAACTCTTCTTTAGCTTCATGCATTTCACCTGATTTAGACTCTTCACCTGACTTGGGACCCAGAAATCATTTTTAAGATTTTTAAATTTTGTAAGTACATGTTCGCAGTACATAATGATTATATTCACTGTGTGGAACTGGTACATGCACATTATCACAGGGAATGACCATGGCAGCACAGACGATGAAAAATTACTTTGAATCTAAATTCAGTTTAAACTCTGAGGCACCCAGAACTGCTTCACAGAGACTCACCAGCATACGAAAGTCTCAGGAAAACAGTGCCAGTCTGAGAAACCCCCAGCCTTTTATAACACAGCTTAATTCTTTTTATTTCTGCTTTCCCTCTGCTCCCTCCATCTCTTGGTCTTTTCCCATTTGCTCCTGTTTGATCTACCTCCTGTTTCCTATTATCTATCTTTATTTTACTCTTTGTTTATACTTTGTTTTTCTCAAGAACAAAGGTGCAGAAGAAAAACATTTGTGTAGGAGTTTTGGTCATAGAAAATGGAAAGAACAGGATGGCCTGGCATGCAATTTAGGAAGCATGAGAAACACAATGCCCAGAGAAAACATCTCTAAGAGTGGCTTTGTTTCTATTCCACTTGCCTAATTATCATTTTGCTCTTTAATTTATTTATACTTTGGTTTTCTCATATAAGAGAAACCATGCAATATTTAAACTTGTGTCTCTGATTTGCTTTACTTTACATTATGACATGATCTCAAGGAGAATCTATTTTTCTTACGAATGACTCCAATTTATCCTTCTTTGTGGCAGAGTAATAGTACTCCATGATGTATAAATTCCACATCTACTTTTTCTTTTTTCTTCCTTTCTTTCTTTCTTGTTTGTTTGAGACAAGATCTCATACTGTAGTTCAGGATGGCCTTTAACTCACTGTGTAGCCTAGGCTGGCCTCAAACTCAGGCAAACCTCCTGCCTTTGCCTCCTAAGTGTTGGGTTTATAGGTACCACCCTGCCCGGCTAAATGCCACATTTCTAAATGCCATTCATCTGTTGGTGGACATGTAGTCCACTTCTGTGATTTCACTTTTATGAGTTATGCTGCTACAAACACACATGTATTTGTATCAATGTGATATGATGTCTTTAACTCTCTCAGAAAGATACTTAGAAAAAGAATAGTTGGGTTGAAAGGAATTTCTATTTTTAGTTCTTTATACAGAAAACTTTAAAGCATTGATAAATTTGCTTCTTAAAAGTGTTTGGAAGGAAAAAGAACTACCATTAATGGAGTTAAAAAATAAATGGCAAAATGATGGAAAATGCAAATTACCTCATAGAGAGCTCATCTCCCCATGATGCAAAGAGTTCTTGAAGGACAAGATTAGCAAATATTTTTTTAATTGGCTGAGAGCACAAATGAGCTAAGTTCATAGGAAATGCAATCAAATTCTCCTTACATATAAAAAATAACAAATATTTTTAACTTCACTTATAATTAGACAAATGCAATTTATAACTATACTGGGAGACTTCTGCTTTCTAATCAAGCATGTAAGGAGTTTGAAAGTTATCACTCCATCCTAACAATAAATAAAAAGCTGAACAGACTGAAAGTCAACAACTCTTCTTACATCTTTCACATAACTAAGACCAAGAGAAAAACCGCTTTCCCCCAAAATTAGAGGTAAACAGGACCATACAGAAAGTCTCAACTCACTGAAGGAGAAACCCATTAGCAGAAACATAGAGAAAAAAGACCGAGTATGTCACGTCTGGTAACAAGACATACTAACAGTCACAAAAGCACAGTTTGAGAAAACAGAGAAAACCTCAAACTACATTTGGATAAGACAAGAATGTCTAAATTATCACACTGGAAATTTAAAATAGCTATGATTAGTATGCTAACAGCTTTGATAGAAAAAGTAGACAGCATTCAAGAACAGATGATTAATTCAAGCAGAAAAAGGAGAACTCTTAAAAATATTCAAAATGACACATTAGCAATAAAAACATGTAATAAAAAGAAAGAAGGCACCGGGCATAGTGGCTCATGCCTATAGTCCCAGCACTCGGGAGGCTGAGGCAGGAGGATCATTGAGAGTTAGAGACCAGCCTGGGCTACAAAGTGAGCTCAAGGCCAGCCTGAACTGCATAGCGAGAACCTGTCTCAAAAAAGACAAAAAAAAAAAAAAAAAGAAAGAAAGAAGTCATTCAATGGTCTCAATAAACTAGACAACTCTGAGGAAAGGACTCAGGACTTGAGGATAGATCAATAGAAACTTCCAAAGCTGAAAAACAGAAAAACTTGGAACAGAGCATCCAAGAACCATAGGATAACTACAAAAAGTGTAACATATGCCTTTCCAGTGATACAGGAAGGTGAAGAAAGAGCAGAATTGAAGAAATACCTAAAGCAACAATGACTGAAAATTTGGCTCAATTAATATCAGACGGCAAACCACAGATCCAGGAAGCTCAGGAAACACAATGCAGGGTAAACATCCAACAATTTATAATTCTGCCTATTATATTCAAAATGAAGAAAACCTAAAGAAAATATATGAACATTTAGTGATCATGATGTGTCAGCGTGGATTTATTGCTTGTAACAGATAAAATCCTGGTCCCAGGAGGAACTGCAGTAAGGAAGGATGCTACATCTGTGTAGGGACAGAAGAATGTAGGAAGTCTCTATGTGCTATTCAGTTTTACTCTGAATTTAATGCTAGTCATAAATATATAAATATATATTTTAAATAGTTTCACTGAGAACAGTGGCACACAACTATAGTCCCAGCACTGAGAAAGGCTGATGTAGAAAGATTGCAAGTTCAAGTCCAAAATGAGCAACTTAGTGAAACCCTGTCCAAACTGGGAATAAAAATTTAAAAAGCTAAAGAAAGTCAAGATGAAAAGAAACCCTTTTAAATAAGTGATATCAGAACTGAATTGGCAAAAATGGATTCTTTTAATATCATGCCATGTGATTTGAGATGATAGACAGTCACTGACAAACTCTTATTAATCTTCAGGGTAAACTTTTATTTGAGGAACTAAGTTCTAGCCATACCATCTATATATTTTGTAATATCTGTAATTCCATAAACAAAATCTCTAATAAAAATAAGATTATATTCTGCCCCAAAAATAAATTATAATTTTTACACACCAATAGCAAATAGAAAGTGAGGGTTTTTTTTTATAAAATTCTGTTTAAAATAATAACCCAAAACACAAAATTTTTAGGACTAAAGCTATGCCAAAAACAACATCTTACTAAAATAAATTTTAAGAAACCTGAATAAATGGGAATATATGTTATATCCTTAAATGTGAAAGCTCAATGTTATTGCTGAGTCTACTGATTTTGATCTATAGTTCAATCCTAAAAATAATCTGAGTATTTTTTAATTGAAAATAATTCTAAAATAAAGAGCATGATCCAAAGAATCTAGGTTAGGCAAAACAATTTGGAGGTAAAAAGAATAAAACAGAAGTATTTTATCCCTTAACTCAAAGTTTAACTATAAAGTTACAATAAACAAGAGAGTGTTACTGACATAAATAAGTGGAGAGTTTTGATAATCAAACTTCCACTTATACAGTTATATGATTTCTTTCACAAAGATGCCAAAGAAATTCAAAATTAAAAGAAACCCTCTTAAATAAATGATATCAGAACAACTGAATTGGCAAAACTGGATTCTTTTAATATCATGCCATAAGAAAGAATTAGAGATGGATCTTAGATCTGATTATAAAAGCTAATGACTAAACAACTTCCAGAAGAAAACACCTTCACAATTTGAAGATGGATAGAGTTTCTAAGATAAAATAAAAACAATAACCAAACATGAAAAGATTGATAAAGTAGACTTCAGAGAGAACTGACATTCTGTTAAACTGCCAAACATTTATAAACTTCTGATCAGCCAAAGACACTACAGACGCAAAGAAAATATTCACAAAACATAGATCTGACAGTTACTTTCCAATGTCTAAAGAACTTTTACCTAAAGTTCTAAAGAACCAAATACACAAACAATCCAATTTCTTAAAATGAGCAAAATTTGAACAAATGCATCACAAAAAAAAAGGTATACGAATGGTCAATTAGTACATAAAAAGTCCTCAACATTCTTAGCCATCAGGTAAATAAATGCAAATTAGATCATAATGAGATTTTACTTATTACCCACTGAAATGTCTACAAATAAAAAGATTGACTGTAGGAGCTGGGGATTTAGCTCAGTGGCATAACTGCCTGCCCAGCAAGCACAAGGTCCTGAGTTCAATCCCCAGTACAAAAAAAAAAGATTGGAGGCAGCCAGCATGCCACTCTGGTAAGTGACTGTGGCCTCCCAAGTTGCAGGTACCCCAGGGTGAGAACCATATCACCCTTTCCTTAGAGCCACACCATGCTGGAACTTGGGGTGCTGGGAAAACAGGCAGCCAGCACACCACTCTGGTAAGTGGCTGTGGCTACCCAAGCCGCAGCCATGCCAGGGCAAGAACCATATTAGTGTTTCCTGAGATCTGCGCCATGTTGGAACTTGGGGCACTGGGAAAACAGGCAGCCAGCACACCACTCTAGTAAGGGGTTAAGGCCTCCCAAGCCGCAGCCACCCCAGGGCAAGAACTGTATTAGCATTTTCTGAGATCTGCGCCATGTTGGAACATGGGGAACTGTGAAAACAGACAGCCAGCTCACTGCTCTGGTGGGTAGCTGTGAGTCTACCTGCGTGCAGGCTAAGAATCAAACATCCATCTTATCTCCCTCCCCCTACCCCCCACTAGCAAGTGAGAGCCAGAGATCTGAGTATCTCCTACAAGTCTGACTATATGCAATATAGCAAATAAGGGTTTGAGAATCAAACTTCCACTTTCTTCTGCCATCTCTTTGAAGGCAAATATTTTTATCTCTGTTTTTCTCTGTTCTGATCAATGATATTGCTCTATTCAATATTCTGTTTTTATAATTTTGGTATTTCCTTCGATATTGCTGTGCCTGATTGAAGGAACAACTATTGTGAAGAAAACCAGATATACTATTGTACCTATTGCTGTTATCCCAGTAACCTGCTGTGAGGTTCTCTACCAGTTTCACTGCACTGCCTCAATTGGCTTTGTTCTGTCTTGTTCTGCTGTATTTTACTACCTTCAAAATAAAATAAATGAAATAAATAAATAAAAATAATAAGAAAAAATTTTAAAAAGTAAATAACAGAACAAACAAAATACAAAGCCTTCTAGGAGAAACAACTCATTTGCCAGAATAAAACACCCTGGAGAGACCCAGACAGAGGGAGATGGATCCTCTTGATACAGGAAGAAATTAAAACATAAAAAAGCTCATCAAATACTTTGGGACTACAACTGAAACAGCTAAAAATTATGGGACACAGTGTTTTCATTAGCAGCGACCTGACAAGTTTGCAAAGGCCTGAATCTGCACCGGCTGGCAGAACCACCCATACTCGTTCCCGCCGCCACTCACAGGAAGCACAGCAGTGCTGAAGTTGGGGGTTGGTGAGCCCAACGGAGAGGGGAGCCAGTGAAGGGACCTTCATTAATCCATGGTCAGTGCTGGGAATGAGACCCCCCCACGGGAAGGGCACTACCAAATGGGCGACATGTTGGGATCTGGCAGGAGGAGCCTGAACTGGAGTGACTTCAGTTAGTTCTTCCCTCCCAAGAGCAGATTTATGGGATTTGCTTGAACTGGGTCGCACCCCTGCCCAGTACCAAATGAGCCTTCCCAAATCGATTCCCTGTGCCTAGCAAGTACTAACCGGGTGAAGGCACCTGAACTTTGTCTGGCCCAGTGGGGAGGGGCAGGCATATGCAGCTGCTGCATACACCTCTGTGATAAGAGCAGGCAGGAGAGAGCAGAGGTCCCTCGCCAGCTTGCTTCAGAGGAAACGTGGCCAACAGGGAAGGGGACTGGGACCTGCACTGTAACCTGTGTGGAGGAATCCAGGACCATGACAGGAGAGAGAGGCAAGAGGAGGTCCCCAGCCCAGAACTCTGAAAGCACTGATCCAGGAGGAGGAAAAACAAGGGAGACTGAGGGCGGCAAGCACGCAACATCAGACATGGCTTCAATGGACATTAAGAGATATCTTCGGAACCTTGTAGACGAGCTCAAAACTGAAATATTAAATCAGGTAAAGCAAGATATGAGTAGAGTAGTAAAAGAAATGCTCTCAGGAAGCATCTCTCAAGATGATACAGATGGAAGAAGGGAGGAACACAAAAAAAGGGGAGAAAGATTTGATAAAGAATATAAAGAAAATATAGAATACATGAAGCAGATTCAAAGAGACTACCAGGACATTAAAAACTCCATTGAAAGCTGGCAAAACTCCTTAAAAGAAACTAACAATACACTATCAAAACTTGAAGACAAGTTTGCAATGTGTGATCATGAAAGGAAAGATCTCTTAAAAACAACAAGGAAACAGGCAGTAACAATACAAAGGCTAGAAGATGACAAGAGAATCTACAATTTAAGAATAAGAAAAGTGAACGAAGAAGCAGGAATACATACAGGCAAATTACAAAGGCTATTCACGGAAATAATTAAGGAAAACTTCCCAAGCATGGGAAAAGAAAATGACATTCGGTTATGTGAGGCATATTGAACTCCAGCCACCTACAACCAAAACAGAGCTACACCCAAACATATAATAAAAAAACCAGAAATTCAATATAAAAAAAGAATATTAAAAGCTGTCAGAGAAAAGAAACAGATTACCTATAAAGGTAAGCCCATCAGAATCACGGCTGACTTCTTGACACACACCATCAGATCAAGAAGAGCTTGGAGCAAAGTCTTCAAAGCCCTAAAAGAAAATAACCTCCATCCCAGATTCATGTACCCTGCAGAACTGTCACTAGAAATTAATGGAGAAACAAGATGCTTCCATGACAAAGAGGAACTGGGGGAGTTTGTGACCACCAATCCAACCCTACAGAGAATACTGAAGGACATTCTAGAGAGAGAAAAAAAAAAACCAGGATTTTAGGAACAGTGGCAGAAAGGCCTCAATGAGCGGGGCAGGCAGTAGAATGAAGGAGAAAACTAGACAAACAAAGGCAGAAAAATAGTATAGTAGAAATGAGGCAGAGAAGGATAACTAGAATCTCTAACATAGATGGTCTTGATACACTATATTGTTAATAGTGAACCAGGATTTAAAACCCACATTATTCACACTACTCTGCTTAGATGTATTGTATCTGTTCCAGTCATTCTACCTGTACTAGATTTGAGAGTACAGACAGTAATCCCGAAAATAACAGGATACAGTATGGTAATCATCCTTAATTTCCTACTAACTTAATCTAAAGTTCGGTAAAGCCTACACTGTTTTCCCATGACTGATCATAATTGAATCTGGTCTGTTAGATCACTGTTTTGTATTGATAGATTTTGTTCAAAGCTGTTATGATTGATAGTGTCAGGTCTGAGAGTATAGGCAACTGCCCTGAAGATGACAAGATTCACTAGAATATCCACTATGGTTTGATTATTACCTGCGTTTGAAGTTTTATACTGTCTACAATGTTTTATTTTTACTAATATTGTTATTTACTGCTTCACTCAATTATATTGCTATATTCAATTATGCCTGATGATATAGACATTCCATTGAAGATAATAAGAAACAACACAGTAATCATTGTAGAGCACCTTATACTGTGGTTTTATATGACTTTTTGGCTTCACGTTTTTATAGGAATTTGTTTTGTTTTGTCTTGCTAAGTTTTGTTTTTCCCTCTAATACAGAAAGGATAGAAATACATGTAGAGATTCATGCTTGTGTAGCTGTTTACAATATCACTGTTTGACTATCTACTTTGTATGCTTTAATTTTGTAACTTGAACAACTATTTCTAAGAGGACAATATGTAATTTATCAATTAGTGATTTCTTATTGTTTATCTTTTATTTTTGGAATTCTGTATTATCTCTAACCTTTACATGCTTTTGTTTCTCTTTAAATAAAAAATAAAAAAAGTAAATAACAATAACAAAACAGATCAGCAAGGTAATGAGAAATCTGAAACATGATATAACTAAACAAATAATGGACTTAAAAAGCAAAAGGAGGAAAAGAAAGTGCTCTAAAGGATATAACTGCATGTATATTTAAGTGTGTAGGATTGATAACCATGTTGCTAAGTTTTTGTTGGATCAGTGAACAGAACTGTTTGCAGCCTCACTGTTTGAATGTCCACTTTGTATGCTTTAATTTTGTAACTTGAACAACTATATCCAAGAAGACAATATGTAATATATCAATTAGTAATCTTACTGTTTATTTTTTTTGAAATTCTGTATTGTTTCTACCCTTTTTTCTGTTTTGCTTCCCCCCCCCAATTAAATAAAATTTTTAAAAAAAGATTGACTACAACAAAGTATAGAATAAGAATGCTGGCAAAGATTTTAGAAACTGAAGTCCTCACATGTAAGAGCTTTGGGGTGAGGTGGTGATCAAACCCACCCTCAGGCCCCTTTAAATACTAAATACTCTTCAAAAGTTTCCTATAAAGCTAAGTATATATCTTTACTATGACCCAGGAAGTTCACACCTAAGTACTGACTAGCATGTGTCTATGAAAAGATTTGTACCAAGAATATTCATAGCAACTTTAGTCATAAAAGCTAAAACCTGAAAATGGACCAGATGTCCACCAAATGGAGAATAGAAGAGCAAGTGAAATACTACTCAGCAGTATGAGAGGAACAATGTAAGTGAGTCTCAACATTAGGGTAAGTAAACATACATTTGAGAACAGGCATAATGGATTTGTCTTGAACATTAGAAAAGTGTTTGTGGGGAACAGGGGTGGAGACTGGGAGAGGAAATGAAAGAACTTCCTGGAGTGGTAGAACCATCTGGAAGGAACTGAATTACACAGAGGCATGCACTCATCAGAACCAAGGGAAAAGAACACTTATAACTTGTATATTTTATTGCATATAAATATTATCAACTGATGGGAAGCTAGGTGTGTAAATGTATGAATGTCTGCTACTCACCTTCATAGAAATCAGTCAGTGGGAATCTTGTGATTGGCTTGGGTTTTTGTTTGCTTGTTTTTTGTTTTGTTTTGGTTTTTGTTTTTGAGACAGGGTGGGTCCCTGTATAATCCAGGTTAGCCTTGAATTTCCTATGCAGCCCAGGCAGCCTCAGTCTCGAGATTCTTAGCTTCCTGAACGTTGGGATTACAAGCATGCACCACCACCCCCAGTTCAGCAAGGGGGAACTTTTAAAGCACCTTAAGAATGACATATGGATGCACTTTGAAACCATAATGTTAAATGAAATAAATCAGACATACAAGCTTAAATACTGCATGGTTTCTCTTATATGAGAAACCAGAGATGTAAATAAATGAAAGAGCAAAATAAAAGATTGATAAAAGGAAATAGAAAAATAAATTTTCTGCAAATGAGAAGGGCACCAAGAGATGGAGGGAGAAGCAGAAAGAGAGAGGGGAAAGGGATATAAAAAAGAACTAAAACATGTCAGTTACATGTGCCAAATACAATGTATTATGTACACCAAACATAAAACAAAAATGAAAATAAAACACAAAATTTAAAAAAGAATGATATATAAATATACACCTACATTGAGTTATTTTTCTAGAAAATGCTGAAATTTCATCTATAAAGATCATTGAGAGAGTCCCTTAAAACACTACCTAGTTGGTTGTGACCTACAATATTGTAACAGGCATATAAAAAGAGTTTTGTGTCCACATTTTTGTTAAATTATTGATATCATTGCAAGAAAGAAACATCAGGGGAAAAAAAGATTGTGCCTTCCTAAGCTTTCGACTATAAATAGTATTTTAATTTGGGAGATGGAAAGATATAAAGAAAAAAATAGAAAAGGATAATTAGGATGTAAAAATGGAACATGGTTCATGAATTACTTTGAAAGCACAACTTTCGAATACAGCTATTTTAATTCATTCTCATCCTAAGAAAATGTACAAAATAAAGCCAACAGTTCTTCCCTGGCTGGCTGACAAATTTATTAAGTCAAGTGACTCCTGCCTGTCCCCATTCAAAGGAGCAGAATCCTTTTACAATTTGCAAAAGGGGGCAGGAGACGTTAATTAGATGGCAGATTATACTGCAGACAACACCAAGACTGATTAGTTGCGCAGACCAAGTGCACAGCAGGAATCTCTAACTGCTGGAACAGCTGACATCCCAAGCCTTGACTGCTTGCCCTTCAGCCCTCTTCCTCCCCGACCAGGCCTGGCTGCCAGGCGAATGCAGCAACCAGGGGCCTTCCCTTCCCTCCGTCTCACTGTGCCGACACCTCTTTTTTCTTTCTTCTTTCTTTCTTTCTTCTTTCTTTCTTTCTTTCTTTCTAACTTTTTTTCTTTCTTCCTTCTTTTTTTTTCTTTTATTTTGTTTTTCGAGACAAGGTCTCATCATGTACTCCAGGCTGACCTTGATCTCACTAAATCGTCCAGGTAATTCAACTACATCCTCCCATCTCAGCCTCCTCAGAGTAAGTGCTAAAATCATATCATACCAGCCTTGATCATATTCTTTTTCACAGACCACAGAGAAAATAAAGAAGAATGTGGTGCATGAGTAAAAAACCAAATGTTATCAAGGAAATCAAAGTGTTCTTAGCATTTTAGGGGAAAAAAATTTTTTTAATATTACAAGCCATTTCAAATCAGGCCAAGGTTTGATTGTTGGCTCTACTGTATGAATGTAGGAAAGTTACTCAGCCACTCTGACCCTTAGATTTTTCATAGCCATATCTTTATATTTAATATATAATTTCCATGGGGATTAAATGAACACACATAAAGCACCTTGTACAAATCCAAAACACTTATCTACACTCTGAAAGTCCAAAAAGTTTTGATGACCAGATGTATTTCAATACTCATTCGGATTCAAAACCTGGAGAGATAGAAGGGAGAGGGGATTAAAAAAGGAATGAAAATATGTTATGTACATGTATCAACTTCACACAAAGAATGCAAACATTATGTGTTTCAAACTTGTACTAATAAAAAAAAGGAAGACACCACTGACTGACCTGAGGTCCTTTATACCATTTAATGCGAATTTAATGTTTCTCTGCCTGAAAATTAATAGTTGCCCACCTTCATCATTTGGCACATCACATAAATTATATCATGTATACCACATTACCTTTATAAATCGAAATATTCTCAATTCTGAAGCAGCTACAACCTCAAGATTTTCAGATAAAGGATTGTTAGCCTATATGACATCCTTATTTCATTACTAATTTATAAATCTCCTACCTCCAACTCATGACTGGGAACTCCTATGTCTGGTTTCCATTTATGTTCAGAGTTTCTAGGAATGGATTAGGCTGGTTATGAGTGTATTCTGTGATACCAGTGAGCATCTTTCAAGAGAAAAATACAGTTTCTGAGCAAATCATTTTATCATCTCCAGAGAGCCCTTGCATCTCAAGAATACCAAGTTGAAGAAGGAAAAGTTACAACTATGCTCATAGCCACCGTGGACCAGATCAGCACTGGCAAGAAAGAGACAGCAAGGGAGTAGCCATGCTGCAGCAGCCCTGCTCACATGCATGAGGAAAGCCAGAGGACGGAGTAACTTTCACTTTGCAGGAATGACTTCTACTGTAGAGGAGTAATTGACTTCCTCTTTGGAATGACTGACTTCCGCTTTGGAATGACTGACTTCCGCTTTTCCTCCAGTGCAGGAGCAGGACTGCCCCAAAGAAAGCATTCTAATGAGCTAGTGAGAGCAACAGGGTGTGCAGCTCCATAGCAAGTTTAAATATTAAATGCTAGGGCACTAGTGCAGCAGATGGAAAGCAAATGGAAATTTTGAACAATCTAACTCGTGGATACCGGTTTTTGAGAGTCGCATAAATTAAATATTAAGTAGGCTAGTTACAGGAGATAAATAGCTCTCCATTCCTTTCAGCCTGCTTCGTTCTTTGGCATGCATTGTTCTGAAGGATGATACACACTTATACACTTTTTAAACTACATCTAAAGTAGCATTCATAAAAACCTCAACTTGGTTGAGAGCATAAGTAACCAGTCTTCAATATCTGCCATATAACACTTGAGAAGGCATCAAAGTAATTAGGCAAAACCACTGGAGCGGCATTGGCACCATCTAGTGGTGATCCTGGAAACTGCAGCTGTATGGACCACTTTAAGCTAAATGACAGATCCTTCACCTGAAAGGGGTTGATTGACAAGGCAGTTATTTCAAGCGCTAACGTAAAAGAATTCTATAACGAGCCCTAGAAATTCACCTTAGTAAATTGAGATTCACGTTAGTAGAGTGAGATATTTATCATTTATGTTAAAGGGAAACACATAAAAAATTTTTATGAAAAACAATTTTATAAGAGTCAATACACACAGTCCCAGCATTCAGTGTTTACTCCGTTCTGCCTGAGAACACTTTAAAGCTGAATGTGCTAAGTGGGTAATAAAGACAAGAATGTCTGAGTCATTATTCTTAGACGTGGGTTAGATGGGGAAGATCTGAAAAGCTGTGACATAAGCAACAGCCACCCGAATGAAAACTACTCACTCAGAGCTTGTTCTATGCTCCAGTTTGGGTCCTCAGTGTCTCTCAAAAGCCCATGTGTTACAAGTTTGGTTACAAGTTTGGTCCCCAGCTTATTATTGTTTGGCTTCCGGGGTCAGTGGTTAGACAATAGCGGCCTGACTCCCTGCTGGTCTGGTATATATAGCGAGCTACCTTTCTGGGCTGCTTACTGTCAAGAACAGCTTGGTTCCCTGGACATAGATTAGAGTTGTACCTCTATTCTGTCACACACCTCAGGAGAATCCATTGAATGAAGCATCTAGGGCTCAAAACACATTTTGGAAGTCACTATTTTATTTAATCACTGTTTTATAGGTAACACATTAACGCAGTTACAAAATAAAAACACACAAAGGTGTGGAATCTTGCTCCCACCTTCAAATGAACACAAGTAATCATTGCAATTCATTTTTTCCAACTTTTCTTCTTGCAAGTTAAAGCAAATATGAACCATAGTCTTATTTTTCCTTCTTTTTCTGTAGCTTGCTGCTATACTCAACAATAAATGTCAAATATCTTTCCACAATAGTTCCCAGAGAACTGCCATTTCTGCCTTTATAACTGCATACTATTTCATTGCATAGATATGCTCTAAATAGGTGGTGGCATATGTGTTATTGTGTTTTTCTTTGAAAACAAAATATGTTAACATAGAATTGTTTCTCAATAATGAATTAAAACCTCAGTATTCAGGTTTAATTGCAGTGCTAGCACTTTGCAATAAATAAGTGGGTTTGGGGATACAGTTTGGCACTTCTGTCTTTAAAAGTTTCTCCAAAATTGAGCGTGATGGCATGTGCCTGTAATTCCAGGGGTTGGGAGGCTGAAGCAGGAAGATCACTTGGCTACACAGTGAGTTCAAGGCCAGCCTGAACTGCATAGTGTGACCCTGTCTCAAAAAAAACAAAAACAAGTAAATTAAATTAAAATTAAAAAAATAAGTTTCCCCATCACTGCTCTACATCACTTAACCCCTTGCTGATGGACATTTGGGTTGCTGTCAATTGTTGATTCAAAACTCCATTGGAGATATTTTACTTTGCAATGCTATAAATTCATCTATAGAATACATTTCCAGAAGTGGAGTACTTGAATCAAAGGGTATGTATTTGTTATTTTGACAGCTGCATCCAAACTAGCCCATAGAAGTTGCATTAATTTGTATGTTTTCCAAAACAGAGTGCAGTGTGGACTTATATACCATTGGTGCTGATTTGACAACTGGTGGTCAACATGTGACACCCCGCTGAGCTGGGTCAGAATGGTGCTGGGTGTGGAGGGCCCATCTGAGGATTGCTGCCAACAGCATAAAAAGAGAACTGGAAGGTAGAGTATGTGTACTCCTGGAGGAGCATGTCATGCTGGTTTCCTGAGAGGAACTCAGCTATTCTCATTGCCAGAGGAGCTTTGGTCCTCGCTGCTGCTGAGGATGGCTGCAGTTCATCTGCAGAGCTCTGGTCCTTACCTTGAGTTTCACCTCCTGGCTACCGAGGGGAAGGTGGTGTGCTGCTGATTCTCCTGGAGAAGCTTCTCATGTTGGTTTTCCTGATTTAAATCCAGCTGTTCTCACTGTTGGAGGAGCATGGGACCTTGATGTGGCTGAAGATGTTTACAGTTCTTTGCAGGGGAGCTCGGATCCTTACTTTGAGGGCTGCTTCCTGGCTCCAGTGCAGATCCCTCCGCCTGCTGGCACACGTCTTTCATTCCCACTGACACAGACTTTCTAGCATCCACCACTGACCTTTGGGCCTTCCCAGCAACAGATCATTGAAACAGGCTTTTTTGATACATTGTTGTGGGCTCTAAGCCTCCAGCTGGACTTGTGGGAGGCATTGCCATGGGCTCTAGTTCTTTAGTTGGACTCCTTCAGGACATTGCCATGGGATCCAGGCCCTCAGCCAGATTCTTTGGATCTCTGGTGTGTGGACAGATCTCCCACACACTTTTGCATTTCATCCAATTTCTTTGGATGAATATTATAAAAGTAATCCTATAAATTACATGTTCTGCATTAAATGGTTTTCCTTGTAAGCCCTGACTACTATACCATTCATATAAAATAAAGCATATGTGAAACTTGTAAATTAATGAACTGCTATATAAAGTACAGTGGTACCTTAGTTCATGAATGCTTTTGTTTGTGAACAATTTTGTTCACAGACAAAAGTGTTTCACAAAATTTTGTTTTGTTTGAAAACTTGCACTGGGTGACAAAACATGACAGTGGCCATCTTTCCCACAAACATGGCCATCTTTTCCAAAGTCATAGAACAAATTAAGCTCATGAAGCAAGAAATCTCTGTATGTTCTGTCCTAGTATATGATAAACACACCTTCATAAAGACCCAGAAGTACCAGTTGGAATCCAGAAATCCTGGACTGCTTGGAGTGCTGTTCAAATGTAGCTGTTATTCCCTATCTTTCCCACCACCCTACAGACAGCCACCTCTCTGGGTAAAGGATGGAGAGGAATTGTGGTTGACCCTGGAGAAGACAACCCAAGGAAGAGGCCTGTGCAATCCCCAGAGGCAGGCACCAGTCGAGACCCTGCACGGGGAATTCTGCATGCCTAGTGTCAGGAGCATGGTCAGAAAAGGAGATGCAGGCTTGAGACAGGCAGGTCTCCTTGGCCTCACACACGATGTGAGTGGTTGGAGGTGGACCAAGGTGTAGCAAATTGTACAATGTGGAGCTCAAGGAAGGGATTTTGCTGTTTTCAGTCCACATTAAAAAGGCATGCAGAAAGCCTTTGTCTTCAGTCTACATAAAAAAGCAAATCCTTTATGGTGTTCTTTTCCCACTTCCTAACAGATTTCTATCTATACTTCTTGGGATCAGCATTTTGAAGACACCCTTGGAAGAATGGTTATCTCTTACTTCCAATAAGGTACACTAAGAAATACTAAAGGTAACCCTTCAGACAGTGCCCAAATTCAGATTCTTAATGCTCTAAGCAAAAGTCACAACCGTTTCTCTATATAAATCCATAGTGTTATGGTTTGCATTTAAATGTCCCTTCAAAGACTCATGCAGTCACAGAGGCAGCTGAGTCTAGCATTTGTGATTGGTTCATTGTCTAGAGCTTGGATTGGCAGTGTAAGTGCTGCAACCACTCAGGGGCAGGTAGGCGGCATACAATATAAGGGAGGGTACAAGGTGAGCTTTTCCCTTTTGCCCTTTTTGCTCTTGTCTCTTGGGGCCACCATGACAGTTGCCCATTAGCCACACGACCCTGTCTTGTAGCCACCTGAGTATGTAACCTAAATAAACTTTTTCTTCTTTCATTTTGGGTGTCAAGTATTCTGTCTCAGCAACAAGAGAAATGTAACCAAGACACATAGCAAAAGGCAAAGTTAATGTCCCAATTTTCAAACAGCTTTGTCCCACTGATAAACCAGTTGTCCAGACTCATTACGTCTTAACATAGATTATAGGCTTTTTATTTTGTGTATATGGTCCTGGAGTTCAAGCTCAGTGCCTCATGCATGTTAGACATGTGCTCTGTTTCTGAGCTGCATCCCTAGTCTTACACTATTTATTTAAAAAGTAGGTCAAAGACTGGGAGGAACAAAGGAAAGGAAGGAGGGAGGGGAAAAGATTTCTCCAGAAGTCTTTC
Organism: Hydrochoerus hydrochaeris; assembly: GCA_004027455.1. Taxonomy (NCBI): domain Eukaryota; kingdom Metazoa; phylum Chordata; class Mammalia; order Rodentia; family Hydrochaeridae; genus Hydrochoerus; species Hydrochoerus hydrochaeris. Next base: position 6,784 of record PVLA01007947.1, on the reverse strand, counting down.
ATTTTTTACTTTTTATAATTAACTCTCACTAGTCAGCAATTCTTTGCCAAGATCAGGAAAAACAATATCTTCCAACTCTGTTATGTTATTCATTCGAAAACATGTCAAGAGCCATCTGGCGATGGTTTCTTTCCTTTATTGTAAAAATTTTCATCTACCTTTTCAGTTATGATTGCTGCTACTCTATGACAAAACAGCAGAATTCAAGAGTCAGCTTTATGACAAGGTCTTAGAGTTTTTCCTAAAATACTTTCAGCCCGGGAGCTCAAAACATACCTGTGCTTAAAGGCAGAATGTCTAGTCTGCAGTCTTATTGTGACAGGGGGAAATGTTAAAATTAAAATTCAGAAGAAGCCCTTTTACATAACACAATCAATTAATTGAAAAACTCAATTAGAGTGGGAAAGCATTATAAGCAATTGCATATGCAGCTCAAATATTCCTCCTTCATTCATTAACTGCATTGTAAGGACAGGCCATTCTTTGAGTCTTTTTTCCAGGAATCTGAAGAAAGTTTCATGACCTAACAACCTCTTCTTACATCAGCAGCCAGCATGTACTGTACAGGTCTGGAGAGGGAGTCAAAGTTTTAAAATATTCATGAAGAAATTTCAAAGCAGTATTCTAGATTTTTATTATTTTCTCCTTTTGTATATACTTAATACAGCAACAGTTTCCTTATAGAACCTCTCATTCTTCTCAGAGGAAAGAAAAATCCATTTTCAGACCTTCAGTTTATATAATGTCATTTACAATATATCATTTACAATAACATTTACAATTGGCACCATCAGATTTGGGAACAAACACTGTTGACTCTTCTGACATTTGCTCATGGAAGCAGAAATGCACACACCTATTACAGAGCAGTCTGCTGGCTTCTGAAGGTTCTCAATCAATGGATTTTATCAAGGGAATGCATGATTTAATAGAGTGACACAGCTAAGTGACACTTACAGTCTGTTTGTGATACCTATGTGCACGCATTGCCTGATTGCGCAGGAATATGAACCCTAAGAAGGATCCTTTCCTTTCCCTGCCTGAGGATAAAAATGAAATAAGATGGAGCCTGGATATCATTGCGCACCAAATTAAGCCATACTATCCAGCTGGAAGCCACACCCACCCAGTACCTCCCTGTTTTCCTAGGTCAAGAATCCATGCACAGTTTGGCTAGGTCCTTGGCACACAGCCTCACAAAGTTGCAGTCAAGGTGACACCAGGCATGATCCTTTTGGAACTCAGGGTCCTTTCCCAAGCTTATGTGGGTATCAGCAGAATTCAGTTCCTTATGTATGTAGCATCAGGGTGCTCAGCTCCCAGAGGATTGCTGCAGATTCCTCCAGGGTGGCCTGTCCCGTGGAGAGTACACGTGACTGCCGCTTGCTTCCTTGAGGCCAGTGGGAGTATCTCGCTCCCCAATATGCTACCATGAAGGATTAGACATCTCAGAGACTTGGATGGTCGCAAGGATGACCTCCACAACTTTGACAAAATCTAACAAAAGAACACATCCGATCACCTCTAGCTCATACTCTGTGGGTTAGAAGCACATCACCAGTACAATGTCCAAAGCCATTCTGCTTCTTAATCAGAATCTTCCTGGACTGTTTAAACCAGACTTCAGCCATCCAACACCTTCACTTCCATCTTGTGAGATTCACAGCACAGGTCCCAACTGAGCCACACTGTACCCAAACTTCTTTTTTTTTTTTTTTCCCTGAAACAGGAACTTTGTATGTAGTTCAGACTGGACTTGAACTCACTATATAGCCCCACCTAGACTTGATCCTCCTGCCTCAGCCTACTGGGTGCTAGGATTATAGGCATGCACCACCACACCTTGCATGCCCAAACTCCTAAATAATAGACATAATGAGGTAGTAAACGGGTGCTATTTAACTCTGGTAGCAATGTTTTATCTATGACAGAAGATTAATACAAGGAGGTCCTTTAAAAAACAGGAGAACAAGAAGGAAAATCAGTCAAGTGTCATGAAACCCAGAAGGTTCAAGATCTAAATAAGGCCATTCAACAAATAAAACAAGCTTGGTGAAGGGATATATTCCTATTTCCACACCACTGAAGGAGGCTGAGGCAGGAGGACATTAAGTTCAAGCCCATGCTGGGTAATTTAGCAACTTAGTAAGACCCTGTCTCAAAAAATGAAAAAGAACTGGGGATGTAGCTCAGTGTGAAGACAGTAAGTTAATCACCAATAAGTTAAATAAATGAAAAAACAACTGAGAAAACTCAGAGGAGGAAATTTTCAGAGACAAACAGGGAAAAAAAAAAAGAAAGAAAAACTGTGCATGTAAAGGACATGAGTTCCCAGGCTACAAATGCCCTACAGGTTCAGTGTAGAAACATCCCACAAAGACAGCACATTTTCTTGAAATTTCAGAACCCTGGGAAAGAGAAACAACCCATAAAAGAACCCAGGGTAGGGGAAAAAGTGAGATCAAATGATTAAGAAGCAGAATAGCTTTGGACATTGTATTGGTGAGCCTTCTCACACTGGAATACAATACTCAACACCCACAGTTAAAGGAGGACAAGTTTAATTTGGCTCCTGGTTTCAGGGGATTCAGTCCATGGTCACCTGGCTCCAAGACAGAGACATCATGGTAGAAAGGCATAGTGGAGCAAAGCTGCTTAGATCATGGCAGCAGGAGGCAGAGCGGGGGAACAGTGCCAAAGAGAAAGAGGCCAGAGAACAGATGAATTACCCAAAGTAACATCTCCATTTTCCCACCCACACACACCCAGAAGTGTGCTCCACTAATCCCCTGGGTGGACCCCAGTTGACATTCCACCCTCACTTTCATAGCTGTCACAAGAACACTGTCTACACCATTATGCAATTAGGCCTAAAGCCTAGAAGCCAATGGAGAAAACCTTCAAAATGCCTAATGAAAAACAGTGACTAGCCTAGAAGTCTGAAGCATGCCTAATTTTTAGTTAAGGGTGACGGTAGATGAATGACATCCTCAGACATGTGGTCTCTCATGAAAGGTATCTTCCAGCATCAATGGCAAGTATTACACGAAAACAAGAACAGAAACCAATGAAAAGGAAGATACGGGGTGCAGGGGGAGTGGGGAAAAGGTATAGGTAGGAGGTGCTGGTCTTACAAGAAACTGCAGAAAATGTCAGAGCCTTAAAAGTTAATTAAAACAAAAATTGAAAAATACATGCACTGCAAAAATGTAAAAACAGATAAATGAGGAAATGAAGTGAAGATAAATAACCCAGGATAAAGTTAGTACTCCCCAATGCATACTGTCTGCCTTTGATTAATTCTAAAAGCTAGACCATAAATTTGGCTCTGTTCTTCCAAGATGCGGAGATGGTGGAGATACACAATCACTTACAAGATTTATAGGGTCCACCGGACAAAAGCACCCCAGCTGCTCCACAGAAATGCAGCTCTTCCTAATATTTGAGGCACATTTCTCCCACAGGCCCTCATAAAGCGGCCCCTAACTGCCTAATGTTGTAACCAGTGTCCTTGAAACCATTCCAACAACACACACAACAGTAAATTCCACATCGCTCTTTCTGATCGTGTCCATCAAACTCGACAGATGGCAAAAAACAGAAGCACAATCTAACACAAGGCCCAGAGCCACGAGTACAGGTGCCAAGGGGAACATTTAGGTAGAAATGCATGTCCTTCAGTCAGTCCTCAATGAATACCAATGTTCACAACCCAGTCTTTTTTTCCCCTTGCTTTTCCATATTCACCAAAGTAGAGAGGCATCTCCAATACTGGGATTCAGGAGCACAGGGCACAGCTGACAAACGCAGGTAGTCAAGAAGCTAAGAGGCTGACAAGTTGGCCTGCCGGTTTCAGGAATGTGACAGGAGACCCACGATGCCTAAGCTATAAACAAGGCCTGTATAACTCGGTGGAACGAGTAGTCAGAGCATTTGCATTGGGCCCCATTCTGCCACCCCAGTGGGTGTAGAGGATCCAGAGCGCCCAGGTGCTCACTGCCTGCATGCTGAGTTGCAACACTGTGGAGGAGCCCCGAGTCTAAGGAATTAGAAGAGTTTGTAATGAGCGCTATGTCTGCCTTTTGCTCCCGAGAAAGGCACCACCAAAATCTGCTGTCTACCCCAGAGGCAGATTCTGCTTCTTCCAAGCCTGCTCACCTTATGGACATCTTTGAAAAGACACCTTAGAACAAAGGTAGTCAATGCCTCCTTCCAAAATACTCAGTGAGAGCAAAAAAATACTGTGAATGGGGTTTTTTGTGAATCACAGGAGAAGACACATCGCCATTAACCTCCCTCCAAATCTTCCCCCATGCATTGAGCACACTCATCCCATCATCCTTGCAATTTTCTGACGCACTTCTAGAGGTCCTCTTTCATGAATGTCTTTAACTGTGCTGTTCTGGCCACCTCAGTATCCTGAACTGATTCAGAACATGTACCTTTCACATCATTTTAACTTTGGGGAACAGCCAGAGTCGCATGCCAGCTTCAGTGAATAATGTGAAGGAAGACACACTGTCATGATGTTACAAGCCTGCCTTGTGTTAGGCTGGCACACGGCAGAGGCGTTCACTGTATTTTTGATCACCCCTCGCTCCCAAGGACACAAAAGAAGACTTTCAGAACTGCTTTAGAAAGTGGCAAGACACCAGGCATGGTGGCCCATGCCTGTAATCCTGGCACTTTAGAGGCTGAGGCAGGTGGATTGCCACACACTTGAGGCCAACCTGGGCTACATAGTGAATTCAAGGCCAGCCTGAACCACAGAGAGACAAAAAGCAGGAAGTGGCAAGAATAATGAGCTAAGTGTGTTCAAACTGAGGGGGAGGACTTTGAGGGGGACCCGTGGCAATGGGACTTATACTGAAATGATTTTTAAATTTAAGCGCACTGTATTTTCTTGAGCCCTCATGTATACAAGTCATACAGACATGCAAAGGAATCATAGAAATCTGCTGCCTGCTAATGGTGAGTAAGGAAATGATAGAAGGCAAATTCAAGAGAAAATTTTGGTCAGGTATATAGCTCAGCGGCACAGCACCTGTCTGACAAGTATGAGGTCCTGAGTTCAGTTCCCGGTACCAAAAAAAAAAACAGAAAAAGAAAAAGAAAAGGCTCTAAGAGGAAATCTCAAGAGGACTACAGAGTCCCAAAGGCAAAAGCTGTCATAAGCCATGCTCAGTAATTCATGAAGTTCAGATCACAATAACATTGCCAGGAGTGAAAGCAGAAGTTCATAAACAACAGAGCCCAGGATCACCCTGTGAATCCAAGGATTATATTTGGGTCCCACTATGTAAATTTCCCAGGACATTTACACAAATCATTGTACGATTAAAGCTCACCATTTATACTTGTTGCAGGGCCAGATGTAGAAAAGGAGACACAATCCATTGTGGTGCCATTTTGAATCACATGGAAGAGGAGGATGACTTTCCAGGTCACCAGTAATGAGGCTGTATTTCAACTGAGCAAGAAAGTGACCCCCATAACATCTACAGATGGGATGCCAAAACCTAACAGGTCAAACCATTCCAATAAGTCTTAAGCTTTCCAAGAATTGATATGGATCCTGCCTTATCCCATGCCCAGGTCCTCAATCCATCCTATCAACATCATTCATCAAGATCAAGCACCCACCCCATTTCCCAGTGCCTCCCTACTACATAGGTTTCATGGTGCTAGTTTTGGGTAACTTGTTCAAAACATTGATTTCTGTCTGGAACACCAACTTCTCTGATCCTCCCAGATATATGAAGAACTTTAGATTTACAATGCTAATGAAAACATTTCTTCGTGACAGTTGTCAGAGATGGAATGGTTCTACTCAAGAGAAGATCACTGCAGTAGGCAAAGAAACCACTGCAATGAAGTAGAGAGATTCGGCTTAACTCTGACTGGGGAGGCGGGGGGAGCAGGAAGAGGGGATTACAGCTAAGGCTCAGGATGGGCTGGGTGGACTCGGCACCATGCTTTCCTGAAGGCAGGAAAGGGAAAGGGCCCAGACACCAAGGATGGAGGTTGTTGCTAAACTGATTTTGCACAGTCGTGGCTCAAACAGGATCCTACCAGGATACAGAAGGAAGCCCACGGTCTCGCCTTATCAGAAGGGATGTCAAACCTCAGTGTGGTCAAAGGAGAGTCTCTCCCAGCATCACCTCTTCCTCCAAGCGTGGAGGAAATGAAAGAATGTATGGCAGCTGCCTTTGCAGCTGACAAGGTCACAACACAAGGTCCTTAGGACAAATGTGAGCCTTGGCACAGCAGCATTCTGCACTTCCTAAGATCATAGGCCTAACTGATGGTCCCTTTCCAGATCCTTTGTGACCTCTGCCCATTTATAATCCAAATCACTGAGTGATGAAGGCGTTGAAGTATTCAACTTCAAAAATATTAAAATATGTGTATGCAAAAGTACCTGATATTTAAAAGTTCTTTGCACACACCCTAACTTGTCATCTATAATTCTTTAGCATGGATTTCCTAAGAGAAGGACCATCTCTGCAGCGCCCTTTTCTGTCCATGCCGCATCCTAGTCCATCCACGCCTTGTGACAATCGCTTCTCCAGGAAAAGGACGCCACATGTGGGAATTGGGCGCGGGGATCTTGGAATGTTTTGTGCTGATAATTGTAATTTGTGTAGTTCACATGTGTATGTTTTTATGTAATGCTCAATATGGAGTCGAGGGTGGAGACTCCAGGGGGGTTGCTGGAGGCCCTCTAGATAACCCCTTTGTGAGGACTGGTTGTGGGGTTTTGCCTTCTGTGAGTAGTGTGAGA